>JADMLD010000429.1:0-71562 GCA_017589585.1 Phylloscopus whistleri
AAAATTCAGAGCCTATTATGTTTTCCCTAGTTATGGCTTCAAATAAACTATGGGTTGTAAGACCAGAGGATTCTCCAAGTATTGATGCATCTGCAAAAAAAGTCTGAAGTGCTGAAGGATCAATGGAAATGCTGAAAAAGTAAACCAGTTGTTCTTTTTCTTTTTTTTTTTTTTCTTTTTCCTTTTCCTTTCCTATTTTTAAAAACAGGATATTTGCTACAAAAATAAAGCTGCTAAAAATGGAAAATTCCATACATTTATAGAATTTAACAAGGACCAATGGTACTAACTTCCAGATGTTTTCTACATGCACATTACTCACAATTCTGTTGGGTTTTTTTTGCAAATGCTCAACACCAAGGACATGTTTGGTGTGGAATTCTCACTTTTGAACATTTCTCTACAGATGCCCTCAGTGTAGACAAAGACCTCCAATTACCTTTCTCATCAGTCAGATGAAATCTAGGGCCAGCAGAAAATATTTTTATGACTGCCTAGCTCTTTTTTTTGCCTTTTCACAAGCCTTACCCAGTTCAGCAGATTTAGTTTGGAGCTCCAAGGTAAGCAGCTTTGACTCTTCTTCACATTTCTTTAATCTAAGAAAATGGTGATTTTAAAAGCCCAAATGTTTAGTTCAAAGCACTGCATTTGAAACTTCAAGGACAATAAGACAAGTCTTACCACTTTAAGAACATTGACCTTTCAACAAGATATATCTGCCTGCAACACATAACAAATTTAACTTTTACAGCTGCAGAAGAGCAGACATAAAAGTCTACTTACAAACAAATATATATACAGAATATATACTTACAAATATATATATACAGAACAAACCTATACTTACAGAAATCTGTATTTCTTAAAGGCAAAATAATGGAAGTTGGAGGGGGCAAAAATTTACTTTTTATAGACCAGTATCGACAATCACAAATGAAAAAATAATCTACATTAAATTACAGAATCACAGAATAACAGAATTTTCCAGGTTGGAAGAGACCTTCAAGATCATCGAGTCCAACCCATACTATAACACCTCAACTAGACCATGGCACCAAGTGCCATATCCAGTCTCTTCTTAAACACATCCGGGGATGGTGACTCCACCACCTCCCCGGGCAGGCCATTCCAATACTTTATCACTCTTTCTGTGAAAAACTTTTTCCTAATATCCAACCTATACTTCCCTTGACGCAGCTTAAAACTGTGTCCTCTTGTTCTGTCAGTTGTTTCAACCACTGTGTCAAAAAACCTGCAAATTTCAGTTTCACTTCTAATTGTTCCTGACGAATTCAAACTCTTTAATTTACCTATTTTGCTCATTTTGCAGCAAGCTTTTCAATTTGGCAGTAGAAGCCTCAAACTCCTCTGTCAGGGCTGCAAGCAAAGCCTTGGTTTTTTTACATTTTTCCTCCTGTGCTTCCTTCTCTCCAGTGAGCTGAGTCAATGTTTTCACTGTAGCTTGGAACTCAGTTTCTAAGTTCTTTTGAGTGACCTTCAAAACACGATAGAATTTCTAAATATCATGTTTTTGCAACTCACAGCTGCAGCTGTTTTGTATCTAAAGTATCCATAATTATTTATACTCATAATTATTTAAATACTCATCTGGTCTATTTATATTGTGAAACTGTAAGCAAGGTGTACCTCTGCCTTTTGCAGTGAAATTTTGGCCTCTTCCAGCTCTGCCTGCAATCATTCCTGACTGACCTGGGATTCCTTTAACATTTCTTCTTCGTGTACTTAAGCAAAAAAAAAAAAAGTATATTTTCAAAAATAGGAGATTTGCTACAAAAAAAGCTGCTAAAAATGGCAAATTACACACATTGATAGAATTTAACAAAGACCAGTGGTACTGACAGCACATACTAGAAATGCTTGGAATGCAGATGGCTTAAAAATATTGAAAATCAAGTTCAGTTTCTGTTCCAGACAAAAATAAAGCCTTCAAGGCCCCAAAATTCTGCTGCCAACCAGCAGCAGAATAAAACTTATCATGACCCTGTTTCCTGTGCTTCTATAAACAATTGCATTTAAACACAGCAGGCAGAACTCTTACATTTTGCTTCTAGTAAGTCAGCAATCTTATTTCGTGATGTCTGCAGCTGAGCCTTGATGTCTTTTATTACACTATCTTTTTCATCCTTCTGGATGGTAAGAGCTGAAATCTAGCAAAAATTAAAGAAATATCATAAATAAGAGCTGAAATCTAGCAAAATTAAAGAAATACCATGATGAAGTTTGGAAAAGGGACAGATGCTCATTTTCATTTGTACCCCAGGTATGATAAGCAGACATACTGATGGTTGTTGTTGTTGTTGTTGTTGTTGATTTTAGCCAAATATTGATCAAGTCACATTAAATAAAAAAAAGTTTTCCAGTTCAAAATCAAACCATGAATTCCAGTAGACTCAAGGTACTGAAGCATCACTAAACTTAGCAGAATCTGATTTAAATGCAGCTTCAGCTATTATTTTTGGGGTTTTTTTATTAATAACCAGAAACACTTCTTGGCTCTTGCACTGCCCCTTTAGTTATTTTATTTAGTTTATTTATTTAGTTAAATAAAGCTGTATATATCAGATGGCAAAACTGAGCAAACCTGCTTTTCCTTCTGACTGACTTCCAGTTTGCATTCTTTTTCAAACTTGTCCACTTTTTCTGCTTCTTCTTTCACTTTCAAGACACAGTAATTAATATCCATAGTTAGCATTCCATCTGAAACACACTCCAAGTTCAACACAACTTCCAGTTTAAGATTGCTTGTAATTTTATAGCTTTACAATTTGTTTCCAAGAGTGATTGTTGAGGGAATGTTTGATTTTATAACCAAAATATCTTTTTTTTTTGCCAGCTTTCCACAGAATTAGTCCATGACTAATGTTTGTTACAAGAAACTAACAGAAAAGAGCATGTGAGAATGAAACAGGAACATGGTAGCTTATATATAGAGAGAAAGATTATTTAGCTAAAGATTCTGCAGCTATTAGTGCATTATTATTTAAATAAACTAATTACATGAAATAAGTATTGATCTCTAGACTGTACTTCACAGATAACTTTGAAAAATAAGGTTCCAAATTTGGCCCAGGGGAACAACAACAGGAGGGGCCAGGCAGTGAATACAGGCAGGGTATTAAAGGAATAAAAATCAATAAAAATTAATATTAATAAAAATTAATAAAAATTAATAAAAGAGGGTCCCAGTGTCTCAGTGTGACCTGCTCACCATTCCAGCACTTCACATCTGTCTGCCCTGGCACTGCACGTGTGATTAAAGTTCTGAAGTTATAATTGTTGAGCCAGGAGCACAAACACAATAAACAGAATTCTCACGTTTGAAGCTCATTTCCAATCTGTCATTCTCCGTTTGCATGCGAAGCTCTTCAAATGCCACTGTCATTCTCTAAAAAACAAAACTTAATATTTGATATTTGATTTAATATTGGAAGCCCTGGAGGTTGCCAACCTCAGCCATTCAGAGGAATCACCAAGTAGGTGAAACAGGGCCCAAAAAGATGTTCTGGCATGGACACAAACAGCATCTCAACATCAACATGGAACTCAGCTCAGCACATCCACACAACTCACATTCCTTTTATCAAGCTAGGTCACTCACTTCTATGTTGCTGTGCAGTTCCTTATACAGTTGTCTCATTTCTTCTTTTTCTTGTTCATCTATCAAAGCAAGAAGGCACAAGAATTTTTTTTCTTTGTCCAAGTCATTGTGCTTAACCAGCAGAATGGACTAAAAAAGGAATTATCAGCTCCTTTTCTTGTTAAATAATTCATTCCGAAGCACAGTGCCAAAAGTTAGAGAATCCAGGGGAAATTTCATTGAAACATTAAGCAAGCTCAGCTTTTAAACTTCCTTCCCAATATAATTTTTTTTCTGTGAAAAGTGCAATTCTGGATCAATTTATGCAACCATATTAATTATTATAGTGTTAGTGCTGTTGAATAATATTGTATCAAAAGTGCTAGCATTTGATAAACTGTAATGCAGGGCTTAGCACTGAACTTCTTCCTATCAGCAGATACCAATGACCACAGAACTGTCATTATAAAATTGCAACAACACTCCATGTCCATATTTTCCTTCTTTCCTTTCACTTTTCTAATTAATACTATTTTTCCCAAAGAAATCAATTAAGAAGAGAACAACTATCAGAAAAGAAGAGTACATCTATACACAAGTGTTTCTAAATTAGGCTAAAAAGAAACAGACACTTCCTAAGTATCCAAGATCAAGTCAGTAAAATTTTAATGACTACAATAACAATTTTAAGTTGCACATAAAGTAAAATTACCCAATTTTAAAACATTTCCCATGTTTTAAAACCTCAAGAATTGAAAACTTCATTCAGTTATCCAACTGTCTTGGTTTGTTCAGTTTCATGAGAAGAATTCCAGTTCCTCATTCTACCTTGGGGTATAAAAAAGACCTTTTTTTCTCCACAAACTGCTGCAAACAGGAAAGGACAGCTCTGGAAATTCGTTAAATTTGCTGGGAATTTAGATTCTACTGCCTGAAAACAGGCATGGAGTGCCACTTTATATGTCTTAATATATTCACAGTATCTGGATGGGACAGAAAACCTTCACTGGGCTGACCAGGCTTCACTTCTAATTTCCTGAGCCACTGAAAATTCACTTCTGATTTTAAGGGCCACATGCAGTCCATCTCAGCTGGAGAAAGTATCTGGGACTGCAGGAGAACTCTTTTTTGTTTGTGAATTTCTGGAAGTACATTTATTCTCATAAATCAAAAATAACAAAGCATTTACATTTGCCGGTCCTCTCTGTGAAGTGAGTGCAGGTTTCCTTGAGCAGATTGCACAGATGCCTCGAAGCAGCGGCTCTGAAGGAGGGAAAAACACTTTTGTTTTCACAGGATTTTATGTATCTAAGGAGTAACAACGTAAATCTTCACAATTTAACAGCAACATGAAACTGCCCACATGAAAACTGATTATTTTCACCAAAAAATAATATATATTTGGTTGTATAACTTACTCTTTCAAGAGATCCTTATTTTCACATATCTCATCTTCCAGTTTCAAACTGAGTTTCTCGTTTTCAAACTAATTTCACAAAGAACAATTGAAAAAAAAGTCACTGTTACTGAAAATATATTAGAAATACACTTTGACTTCTCAAATCCCACATGAAAAAGTAATTTTGGGCATCAGCAGACAGAAGTCTGTTTTATCTGGTATTACACGCTGAGTCATCTTTTTCATGAAAGATGTAATAATTAATGAATAATAATTTGTTCATTAATTATTAATTGAGACACACAGGTATATTCCTCATACACACACAGAGGACAGGTGCACACACCTTCTAAAATCATCATTTTCTCAAGGCACAAACCAAACTGCAGTATTCTTTAATATTTAATTGTATCAGGAAGTACTTTATTCAATTTAATTTATTTTTTATTTATTATTTTTATTTAATTTATTCAATTTAATTAAATCAGGAAGCACTTCATCTATTCAGTGTACACTGTACAATACTGGCCTGCAGTTCCTGAATGACTTTACTGTGTGCTTCAATAACCTTCCTGTTTTCTTGGGTTTCCTTTCTTTCTGGTTTAGTTCTGATTCCACAGTCAGTTTCCACTGCTTGATCTTCTCAGCCTCTTTGTAGAGTTTCAAGAACAATTCATTCATCGTTTCTGCATTCTGTTAAAACAGTAAGTAATAAATATCTACTTACAGAAATATGTATTTCTTAAAGGCAGAATTATGGAAGTTGGAGGGGGCAAAAATTTACTTTTTATAGACCAGTATCAACAATCACAAATTAAAAAAAAAACACCCTACATTAAATTCTCTGTATTTCAACCACTGTGTCAAAAAACCTCCAAATTTCAGCTTCACTTCTAATTGTTCTTGATTTTGTCATAGACTGTAAGATGACTCTTGGAATTCAAACTCTAATCCACAATTTAATCTCAAATACCATCTAATTAATCCTGCTGTAGATAACAAATTTATCTTTTGGAAATATCACAAGAGCAGTATTTTTCCACATATATATCATCAGGAGCCAAAGTTTAAATCTTTGTGCATCCACTGTGTATGTATCAAATTACAGAGCACACAGGAGAAACAAATACAATGAAATATTCCCAAATCGACATCACCAAATAGATGGCTTCAAAGACATGTCCACCAAAATTAATAAAAGTTTGGCCAGAACTATCAGCAAAGCCAAAATTCCTTCTTCTAGTGGGTTCCTCACACCATTTCTTTCCTTCTGCCAGGCACTGCTGAGTTAAACAAAAGCAACTTCAGAGACTTGTACTACACATAAGTACAGAAGCTATTGCAAAAAAACCCCAAAAAACCAAAAAACAAAAAAGGAGCTTTATTGAGTTGTGCTAAAGCAGAAATATGCTGGTAAAGATGTTGTGAAGAGTCCAGTGCTTGAGGAAACCACTAAATTTGTTGTTTTCACAGATAAAATAAAGCCAGACAGGGCAATTGGGGTGATCTACCTCAGTTTTCCAAAGAATACTCTGACTTCAACCCTTCTGCCCCTCAATAGAATATTCAGAACCACGAGGGTACTTAAGTGTTTAAATCTTACTCTAATTAAAACTTGCAGACTTCACAGGCACTTCAAAAAAAGAAAAAAAATAACAAACAACATTGCAGTCACCTTAATTTTTAAAGATTTGTCTCCAGGCATGTTCACTACATCACAAATATCTCCTCTAAGTGATTCAGCCTTAAACAGGAGACAGAAAACATTATTCCCTTTTGACTTCCTTTACTTCTTTCAGCCCTGAAATATCTACTGAATAATCCTTTATTTTAGAAGACCCCAAGAAATGAGACTTGCAGAGTTGATACTTAGCTGACCTCTTCATCTGCTTCAGAGCAAAGTTTCACTTCAGAGCAAAGTTTTACTTGCTGTGAAATTGTATCTGAAACATGAAGAGATTTTGATCAATGTATTTCTGATAAAAGTGACAGTGAAACTGTATTTCACAGTGTTACAGATACGAAACTGTGAGACTGCTCATGAAAATTAAAATTGGACAATATAAAATAATTTAAAGAATGTGCATGGCAAATGTTTTGGTCTTACCCGAATCAGTGATTTCGCCGCGGTTTGACAGATTGAACGGCAACTTAAAATCATCATCTGGGCATTTGTTAAAACCCTGCATGCGAATTTAAAAATCAGTTTCTTATGGTAGATTTGTAAAGAAGGATTATAAAATCCAGAAAAAAACCCCCACAAAAACAAACAAACAAACAAACAAACAAAACAACAACAAAAAAACCCAACCCCTACAGATGATGTGAAAACAGAATTTCTCATTAATAAAGCAGCTGCCTACAATTTTCAAAGCCCAAGGTATTGGTAATGGCTTTGGAACTTGCTCGTTTCTTTACAAGTTTTATCAAACTGTTGGTCTTTTCCAGTTTGTTTTATAGACTGTGGCCAAAGGGAAAGCTTTCAATGCAGGGAACTCAGCAGCTCCTGCACTGGTGCATGGTAAAGGACGCAAGAAGCCAAATTACTTTTTTGAAGACCAGTAGCTGATACTTCTTTTTGGCTTTACTTCCAAGGGCAGTTTTAAACCATATCTGATCATGTTTCAGCACGAAAATACCCTTTTTATAAGGTTTTTAAGTCACAGAAGTTCATCCTGTAAACAGTGTGACTCATCTGCTGACAGAATATCCCGTTTGAATCTCAACACATATCACAAGGAGCTTCGACATGAAAAAATAACTTGTTGAATTCCCATAACTCACTTGCGGGTACAACATTTTCACTGAACGCTTGATCTGGTGAGAGTAAGACATCAACTCCAGTGGGAGCATCAGAGCGGGGCACTGCTCACTCTCTGTGCTGAATTACCCATATCAAACGCCGACTTATCATCGGTGAGGCACAGATAAAACACAGAGCAGATGCTCGAGAAGATGATCCCCTTCAGGTTCGACAGAAAAGAACAGCGAAAGTCTTTGAAATTCAAACCGAAGCTGTTCCTCGGGCACCAGTCTAGGCACATGCACAGAAGTGAGTCCAGCGCAGAAGCCGTCCTGCCCCATGCGTGTGTGTTTGCTCCAGCCCGGGGCTCTGCCGGGACACTCCCCGGGCACAGCACTGTCCCCGTGTCCCCGGAGAAGGGTCCTCTGCGCTTTCCACCCTCCTCACCCACGGCCCGGAGAGGGCGGGCCGCCCTCAGAGGCCCCGCGGCCGAGCGCTCACCTGGGATCTGCCCACAGACACCTGCCCAGCGCTCAGGCGCGGCGGCATGAACAATTTAAACCGGTTTTTCTTCTCCATGGCCCCGACGGAAGGGCGGGCGGGCCGGGCCCCAGCGCCGGCACCTTTGAGGGCGGGCACCGAGGGCGGGAAACGGCGGCAGCCCCCACAGGGCGGGCGGGGGCGCCGCCTAGCGGAGCTTGCTGAGGGCGCTCCCTTCAGGAGCCGGCCCGGCCGGACGGAGCGGCGGCCGCGGGGCCATCGGGGCTCCGCGGCTTCCTCGTCGCCCTAGGATACCAAAAAGGTCTCGGGGCTGCCCCAGGGGCCGGGCGGGTTGGGGATGTGGCCGTGGTCGCCGGCCGGGGTGGGGGGGCATGGCGGAATCTTCGCCGCCGCGGGGAAAGCGAGAGAGGTCTGTGAGGAACGGTGGGAGGGGGGGGGGGGGGGGTGGTGTCCTGATTTATTTAAAAAAAAAAATAGTATCGACCTAATACCGATATCCAACTGAGACGGACAAAAACTCTCTAACAGTTTAAAGTTAGAAAGTGGATGTTTATTGCAACGCCGGGCACCGTGGGATAACTCCCTAATGCGCGCTGCCAAGATCACAGGTAATTACAAAGCCTTTTATTTACAAAAGTGTTGAATATACAAAATACAAATGCATATTCATGCCCCTGTCACTTCCTCTTCTCCGCTTCTTATGCTAATTGGGAAAAAGGCAATTAAGCATGCGTAGTTTGTTCCCTGAAATGAGTCGGAGGTCCATTCTGGGGAGGGGGCACTAGAAATGAGGAAGGCTGCGGCTGTGCCAGCTTTAGGAGATGCCTCCAGGACCTGCCCCTGCATTGCCCTGCACCCACACAGACTGAGACATTAATTTTGAAGAACTAAGGATTTTAAGAAAGGTAAGATTATAGTTGCTGAATTAGCTTGAAGTAGGTAGATAAGCTTTGTTTGCAGTTAATAGGATCTTAGAGAAGCTATCCCGGATCTAGTAATTCATTGCTTGTCAAATTTATGTTGATGTAGCTGTGCTTGTAATGAAAAACAAAATGTGGTAAATTGATCTCAAGGACACGAGAGAGTTGCAGACTTCCCATGCTTGAAGGACCCATTGAACACAGGATACTCTGAGTTCTACCAAGGAAGGATTCATTTGTCAAGCATGCATTGAAAAGGTAGGAAGGTCAGAACAAGGAAGACTCATTTTGCTTCCTCATTTCTAGTACCCCCTCCCCAGAACGGACCCCCGACTCATTTCAGAGAACAAACTAAGCATGCTAACTAAGCCTTTTTCCCAATTAGCATAAGAAGCGGAGAAGAGGAAGTGACAGGGGTATGAACATGCATTTGTATTTTGTGTATTCAACACTTTTGTAAATAAAAGCTCTGTAATTCCCTGTGATCTTGGCAGTGCGTATTAGGGAGCTATCCCACGTGCAATAAACATCCACTTTCTAACTTTAAACTGTTAGAGAGCTTTTGTCTGTCATAATTGGATACCGATATAAGATCGATATTCATACTTCAATAATTCGAAGGCCGCAGCTCTCCCCGATTCTCGGTCGCGTCTCCGCTGCTCGCATCATCGTATTTCCACGTCTCTTCAGACCGTGTCTCCTCGGTCACAATGTATTTTTCGGTCCATGTTCACTCCCGCCCGGGCGGAGCCTTCCCGGAAGCCGTGTTTATTTCTCTGTTTGTTTCTGTTTGTTCTCTATTTGTTTCTCTGATCGTTTCTCTGTTTCTGTTTGTTTCTGTTTGTCTCTCTGTTTGTTTCTCTGTTTCTCTGCGCTCCCCGCTCGGGTCCCGCTCCGCCGGCCGGTTCTTGTCTTTGCTATTTTGCGAGGCCGGCGGTGGCCGTAGCCTTTCTCTGCTTTGTGTGTTCGCTGCTTTGTGTATTCGCTGCCTGAGTTTCGTTTCGCTGCGGGCTGTTCGTTCCCGAGTTTGTGTATTCCGTCTCTCCACTCCCGTCTCGGCTTGGCTTTTTCGCGGCAGGCTCGGCCGCTGCCTCCCGCGACCGCGTCGGGTCATGAGATTCTGTAATAAGTTAGCCGAGACTCCGTTTTCTTCGTACGGGAAAGGCCAATTCGTTGTTCACAGAACTTATTTTATGTCGTTTTCACAGACCTCGTGGGCAACACCTGTTGGCTCGTGGTTTTTCTTACTACTTCATATTTTGGTCAGCAGGCAATTTGTGTGTACATGCCAAGATTCAAGTTGTTCACGTTTTTCCTTTATGGGTTCTCATGGAACAGATCTTGTTGTTTACACAGATGAACTTATTTTTGAATAATAAGTTGAATAATAATATTTGAAAAATAAGTTCAACCCCAGAATAGGTTGTTAACGAACCGTTCATACCAAGATGGTTTTTGCATTGCAACTGGCAAATTGCTTGACTTTAGAAGAGATGACAGACTAGCTATTAATTTAATAGATTAATTAATTAATTAATTTAATTCTGATTTTATGAGGCCTTTCTTTTATAATTCTTCTACTTGTCACAATAGGCAGGGGCTGCTGCCTGCCAGGAGCAGCTCTGAGCCAGCCCAGGGAGCTGCTCACAGTGCTGAGGGGACAAGATCTGGGTGTTGATGCCTTTATAACTTAAATCAAAGTTACAAGCTGCTTATGCAGCTTGAGTTATAATAGATCAATATAACCTGATAGATCTATACAACCTGGTGTCAATATAACCTAAATCATGACTTTTTATATACCTGAATCATAACTTTTTATACCTCTACAGCCTGATACAAATAACTTTTTACATGATGTAATGGCTAGTATAGAGTTAACCAGTTGCTTAACACTGAATAGACAAAAAAGAAAAAACAAAAAAAAAAACAAAAAAAAAACAAAAAAACAAAAAAAAACCAAAAAAACCCACCAAACTCACCAGGTGGATAGCTTTAGAGACAGATAAGTACAGTACAAATGAGAAAATGGCAAAGGGAAAGCCAATTAGCCACAAAACAAAGAATTTAGACAGGTTAGGACCAGACAGACCCAGGAACGCTGTAACTGAGCATGCTCTGAAGACAAAGTTGAAAAGTTCAGATGCAAAGAAGACTTTGGAAGCCTTCATCAAAGACCCCTGATGACCCCCAAATTGGGGATGCAGAAGCACAGTGCAAAAGACCTATCTAATAACCATGAGCTCATATTGTGTAAATTAGTTCAGGCGTGTGTGTGATGATGTTATAGTGACACAGTAACACTGAGCAATGCTTACTGTATAAATATGTATAAATAAAGCACTGCACTTGACAAGGGTGGGTGAGTTAGGTGGAGAAATCCCCCTCACCACCAGTGTTGCCATAATCAAATACCTGCTTGTCTTGGGTTGTGGAACCTAGGATGTGTATTCTATTTTCATCTGCTGAAAGCAGTTGGGGAGCTGTTTTGTTTTATCTCTTGTTTACTCTGGAAGGAGTGGGGCGGGTGCCTTTTGATAATGGCCCAACTGTTAAAACCAGGTAGGGCATTGTTTCTTATCTTTTTCCTGCTAATGGACCATTTAAACACCCCTAAAAGCACACATCACAAAACTTACCCTCCCCAAGGCAGTACATTCACATTCCATCATCCTATTGCACCCCTAAAAGCACACATCCCCAAAAAACTTACCCTCCCCAAGATAGTACATTCACATTCCATCATTCTATTGTGAGATGCTCCACCCAGTGGGGGGAGCCAACCATTCCTACCTGGATAAAACTGGGACTCTGGAAGAGGAATCTCTCTTGCTTCACCCGATTACCCGAGGAAGACAGGACCCTTCTCACCATCACCGGACTCCCTCTCACCACCTCTGGACCCCTTTGGCTACAGGATCATCTCCACTCCAACAGAACCACATCTGCCACCGCAGGAGGACTTTTGGACTGCTACCAACGTCCTGACCAACAGGGCATCAGGTTGTAGCTGACTCTGTCAGGGCTTTCCAAAATTGTTGTTTGTTTGTTTGCTGGTTTGGTGGGGTGGTTTTGTGTTTCTACCACATTTGTATTATTGATATTACTAGTAAAGAACTGTTATTCCTATTCCCAAATCTTTGCCTGAGAGCCCTTAATTGCAAAATTATAATTTGGCAGGGGTGGGGGGTTCACATTCTCCATTCTAAGGGAAACCCCAGTTTATAAATGCACATTTTGGAGTTGGCTTTTGGCAAATACTGAGATGAACGCTGTACGTGTAATGTAAGAACGTTGTACTGTATTTCCTTTTTATTTGTGGAATTTAAAAATGTGATGAAGGTATATTCTTTAATTGTAACTGTGATGGTTTTATCACATACTATATTTTATATGACTGGAAGAATACAAAAAGCAAAACAGGCTTATCTTTTAAATTATAAAGATAGTTTATTAATACACACTAAAAAGATAAAATAGGGGGAAAAAATAACAACAACAACAAATGAAACTTCTAAAACATCCTTCTTTCCCTTTCTAAGTTTTTTACCTTTCTTCACTCAACATAAAAAGACATGACCTGCAACTTTAGCCAGTTTTACCATTTAAAAAATAACCTTTTATCAGTTCCTTTAGGAAAGGAGTCTCTCTGGGTTCTATAGAGACATCTCATGCTCTACATCTGCGAGGATTTGAAAGGAACTCCTGCAAACTGTGAAATCCTACCCATTAGCAGCTTTCTCAACACTGCACATGGGCCATATTTGCTTATTAGGGGTACTGTTTAAGGATGCCTCCTCTAGTATGACACAAAGATTCTCTTCTTCTATTTCCAAAATCATCTCAAGACTCAAAAAAATCTCTTCTTCCCTTAGGAGCAAAAAGCTTCATATCACTTTTAACTAGAACCTTACATCCCCCCCAAAAGCATTTATATGTTACAGGAAAAAACTAGTTCAGTCTCTATAGTTTACCAGAAATGTCCAGCCAAAATTAGGCCACTCCTCGTCCTCTGCCTTAAAGTCTTTTTCACTCTTTCTTCACTAACTTTAGCTCCATGCTGTGTCTCTCTATGGTCCAGTCACTATATCTGTTCTTCTTTCAGAGGAAAACCGGTGTTTAGAAGCACTCAGTCGCTGGTAAGAAAGAGTTAAACTTCTTAGGCTGCCGAGCTGCCCACGTGGTCTTGTGCGGCGGGAACCGAGGCATCTGAAATGCCACATGCTGGTCTCTTCGGCCCGAAGGGGAAGAAGCACTTTATCTGGGCTTTTCTTTTCTTCCTCTGCCGCCGCTGTTTCTAGGCTTTACAGGCAGCAGCTCTTGGAAGTCCAGCCCCAGTTCGGCCCAGCTCGGCTCAGTCGCCCGAGGCAGCGTGACCTGGCCAGACCCGGCCCGGCCCGGCGCAGCCGCTCCGGGGCAGCGTGGCATGGCCAGGCCTGGCCCGGTGGCCGCAGGGCCCCAGCCCGGCCCGGCTGGGCCGCTCGGCAGCTCCGTGTCCCCTGTCTGCTACTCAGGAGACGAAAAGAGCGCCTCCCCTCACCCTCAGCCTTTTTTAAGCATTACGCCAAAAGTCGCAGCCTATCTTTTAATGGACAGTCTACACATCAGTCAAAAAAGCTAATCTCTAATTAGACTACTCTTCTCAACAAATCAAACCCTGCTAACCCATGACAGTAACATAGTAGACTGGGGGGTTTTTTGTGGCATCTAAAATCGACCAGAGGGTGGGAGATGCCTCCCACATTCCTACGTGAAGACTCCTGATAAAGAACAATTGAACTTTTAATGGTGAGAACCTTGAAAAAGAAGGATTTATGAGACCTGACCAGACTGAGAGAAGCCCTGCACAGATAAAAATTGCGTACTTGAGGGGTTTTTGAAACTGACAAAGAAAATATATTTAAATTGATTGTTTGAATCATGCATTAGTGTCTTTTGAATATTCAACACAAAGATCCTTAAAACAAAGGATCTTAAAGGCGTGAGGATGCTGGCTGGCTTGGTGTCAGCACCCTCGGCAGACCGAGAAGCTTTGTTTTTCTGTCTCCTAATTGTCTATTTTTATTTTATTTCTATTAAACTTATACATTTTTATAAAAAGTGAGCATCGTTTTTCACATCAGTCTGTGGGGATTTATTTCCAGCCTGAATTTCGGGCATCAGCAGCAGGGTGTGCCAGGACACCTGAAGGGGAAATTCTGACTATAACCACTCGGCAGTGGTAGTTCAGGACTGTTAAAAACGACCCTGTAATATTGGCTTTTGCATTTATATATTAGCTTTTGCATGCTGTTATTGATCATAAGGATTCAGATATATGATATTTATAACAATTTATAACTCCTTTTAGCTGCTTGCTAATAGAACAATCTCTCATTTTAAGTATGCACCGTATAACCCATGGAAATAGCAGTGTGATGAATATATTATATCTATGTATACAGCTTACAGAAATAGTGGTGTGATGAATGCATTATAATGTATTAAAAGTTCACTCTTAGACTATTTTCAAAATTTTTATAAAGGAATAAAAAAGGACAATGTCCAGCACTGGGGTGTTCCTGACTATTGGCCAAGGAACTGTTCTGGGTTGACAGTGCCTCTATCCCATATCAGTGGACTGTTTTTGTTATGTCTAGCAGCGCTGTTTTGCTCGCGGGGCTTTTGCTGCCCAAGCAGAGCTGCTTCTGGCTGCCGCTGCTTCAGCTGCTGCTTGTGCTGCTGCTTGGCTTCCGCTGCCTCTGCTGCTACTGCTACCGCTGCCGCTGCTACTGCTGCTGCTGCTGCTGCTGCTGCCGCTGCTGCTGCTGCCTCTGCTGCCTGCTCTCCGTTTTCTTTCTTTCCCCCTCTTTTTCCCTTCCCCACCCCCCCCCCCCCCCCCCAAGACCGGAACTCATCTGACCCGAGACGTATGAGAAGACCCGGAGCCCGCCAAAGAAGCTTGGAGGCCTCCCCCTGAGTAATCCTGCGCCTTTCATTCCACTCGGGGTGGGGAGATTTTTGTTCATTTGTCAATAAAACCGGTTTTTTCCACTTTTTCCTCCTCCAAAGAATTTCCTTCCCAACCCCGGGCTGGGGGGGAGGGGTGGTGGAGGTTTGTTTGAGGGGACTCCCTTTTAGAGATTCTCCCCTTAATTTATCCTAAACCAATACAAGGGGGTATTTTCTGCTAATGGGCCATTAAGGCTCCCCAGGCAGACATCCCCAAGCTTGTTGCAAGTTGTCCCATTGTGAGATGCTCCACCCAGTGGGAGGACCCAACCATTCCTATCTGGATAAAAACTGAGACATAGGAACAGAAGGTGTCTGGCTTCACCTGATTCCCAGAGGAAGACTGGACCCTTCTCACCATCACTGGACCCTTTTCTACAGGATCATCTCTACCCCAACAGAACCACATCTGCCCCTCCAGGGGGACTCACTGTGGACTGCTTCCAACACCCTGACCAACAGGGTGCCAGGTTGTAGCTCTGACTCAGGTTTTTCCAGGATTGCTGTTTGCTTGTTTGGTTAGTTGTTTTTGTTTTCTACTACATTTGTATTGTTAATATTCCTCGTAAAGAACTGTTGTTCCTATTCCCAAATCTTTGCCTGAAAGCCCTTAATTGCAAAATTATAAATTGGAGGGGGTGAGGGGTTTACATTCTCCATTCTAAGGGAAACTCCAGTTTTCCCTGGCAGACACCTGTCTTTCCAAACCAAAACAATAAGTGACACAGGTTTGCAGGATTGTTTAAGTTTATAAGTATATGCACACATATCTATTTTATATAGATATATATGCAGAGGTTGTTCAGATAATACTGTATCTTTGCAAAAAAACCCAAAAACCTGAGGAACAGGGGTTGAAAAAAGTTCTGTTTAAAAAAAATAAACCATTTTTTAAAGCCTTCTGATGTTTTACTGAGGCACTCTGAGTATCATGGCCATCTCGACGACGACACTCTGGGACCACCCTTCTTGAGCAGGGCCCAGGTGACCCAGGGTGGTCCCTTCCACCAAGGCTCATTCCGTGACTCTGCACCATCTGGGGGGTGTGTGTAAAACATGGTAGAAGTCAGGTTGAGGAGGAGATTCATTTTGCATGTTCCAGCTCTCTGCTCACCTTCCCACAGTGATTCCTTCTGTTCAGGCACGTATCCTTCAGGAGTGAGACAGGCCTGAGATGGGTGTGCTGCTGCCTGCTCTGTTCTAGCTTGGACTCAGCTTCCAAAGAGGCTCAGGACTGAGCAGGCTGATTCTATTTGCTACTGCCTGGAGGAATCCTAAGGGGTGTACAATGTTGGGGTGTTACTTGGCTTGTGTGTAGGATTTTTCATTCTTCTAATATTAAGAAGGCTGAAACAATTAGAATTGGGATACCATGGGAAAAGGGGCATGATAAGATCAAGATATTTAAAAGCAGAAGGTCAGGTCAAGGGTAGTTATGGTAGGAAAAGAGAGGAGAGAGATGATTTGAACCTCTGGATAACAGGACTGAACCTTCTGCATTTGCTGAGCTCTGCTATGGGAGCAGTCCTTTTCCAGGACAGGGCATAGCACTCACTTGGTTGTTTAACTGAGTTTCTTACTCAGAGGCCTGCTTGTACTCCCTTTTTTCATTCTTTTGTTAATGGAAAAGTTCATTGTAGAGAAAAAATGGCCTTGATTCTGCTCTGAACCCAGCTCCTATAGGACTGTTTATCCCTGAATATAAAATCCCTGGGAGCAGTTGCTCCTTTAGGATGTTCTGATCCAACATCCAAGTTGTAAACTTCCATGGCCAAATGGGCTCTTAGAGGACTTTGAGCTGTTTCCCTGGGTGGTTTGGTCAATTGCAGGGAAGGGGGAAGAATGAAGAATTGGGGCTGGGCTTGAGCCAAAATGGCAATTTGCTGCTTCTGATTTCCTCCCAGCTTTTGCAGCAGGGTGACAACTCCATCCCTGCAGAGCACTGCCCTTTCCAAGTCACACGTGGGCCTGGCTGGCGGCTCCGGGTTCTTGAAGGGGCTGCTGCAGCTGGCAACAGGAGCTGTTGTTGCATTTTCCATGTTCCTCAACCCACCCTGCCAAATGCCATCAAGTGGCTGAAGAAGGACACAAAAGGATTCCCTTCCTGGAGGAAGGGGACCAAAAGCTGGGAAAAGGACGAAAAAAACGCTCCGATGCTGACAAGAACAAAATGATTCATTTTGGACAGCAAAGGAGCACCTGCCGCCCTCCAGCCCTCCCAGACTGGCAGGCTGAGCGGTGCTGTTTCCATGGCATGAGGTGCTGGCAGCCTGGGGACAGAAACCAGAAAGCCACGGTCAGTCACAGAAGGCTCCTGCCCCCCTGTCCCACCACGGGCTGTGCTCAGAGCCAAACCTCCTGAGCCATGGACAGAAACCTCCTCAGCAGCTGCAGGAGCGGGGTGCTGCTGCTGCCACCCGTGCTGGGGAGCCGGGTACCCACCTCTGGAGCTCTGCTGCCAGCAGAGGAGCCCATCCCACACCAGGTCCTCGTCCTTCTTCAAGGGGGTGTCCCCACAGACCGTGACCCCCGGGGTGGCGCTGGCACAGGACGCACTCCATGGATGGTGCCAGCGCTTCCCCGTCCGGGCACCAGGAGCAATCTTCCTGGAGAAAAAAACAAACAACAACTGCATGAAAGTCACTTCAAAACAAGACCTGGAAACAAGAAAAAGCCTCAAAGGTTATCATCCTTTCATGGGCCTGGGGAGGGTGTGACCACTCCATGCCAGACTTGAACCTCTCCACAGGTGGGGAAAAACCCCACCTTTCCCACCTGTAAACTCACCCCATTCCTCAAGGGCCTGCACAGCAGAGCAGCTGCGCATGGCTTTGGAACCAACCCCTCTGCTGCCCCCCAAGCACATGGATGGATGCTCTTGTCAGGCTGGCTGGGAGAAGCTGTCAGCAAGGCCAGGAGCTGGCTCCCCTTCCACACCATCTGTCCTGCCAAAAGGCAGCTGGGTGGCTGGTGGAAAAATTGATATTCCACACGGGTGGCCGGCAAGCGGGGAACCCCCGGGGCGTGGCCAGGCCCAGCCCTGCCTTGCTGGGAGCAGGAGCATCCCCCGCCCGCCCCCCGCCCACTGGGGACTCATCTTGATTTCATCGGGGCGCCGAGCGAGTCCTGCAGGAAGGGGCTGTGACCAAAGCCAATCTGATAGTATACAGTTAAAATGATTTTTTGTAGAACTGCAAGCGGGTAACTAAGGGGGGTGGTGGTTAGGAAAGGTAACGGTTGGGAAGGGAAAGGCCCGGGCTTGCTGGTTAACCGGGCCTTGAGAGTAGAACGTTAGCTTTGCTATAGTTGCCATAGCTAAGGCCATTGTTTTAACTAAATCAAGTATGACTTTGTTCGGGGGAATTGAATATGATCACTGTTTGGCTAAACTACAAGAAATTTTGCTTAGGAACAATCCAGGGTAACCAATCAATATGTAGCTGTGTGGCAGAGGGGTATAAAACGCGTGTGTTGCTCATCACTGTCGGAGTCAGATTTGGGTTTGTCTGTCTGTACCCTGGCTCCCAGAGCTCCTCAATAAAAGCACCTGCATATAATCATTTCGTGATTATGTGTTTCCAAGGCTAACAAATCCAGCTCCAGGACGGAGCTCTCTGTGCTCCAGAAGAACACTCCAGCTGTACCTCGGCTCATGGGGACATCACCACGCCCCTGAGCTGCAGGGGGATGTTTCCCCTTTTCCAGCCCATGGCAGCTGCATCGCAGTGCCAATACTTCTCCAGTGGGACAGGGAGCACTGAGCCACTCCCTCCACAGCTCACCAGGGACCAGCAGAAGCATCTCCTCGGCTCTGCTCTCTCCTCCCTGCCGCAGCCGCAGGGAAATGCCCTGGGGTTTCCTTAGACACGTGCAGCTGGAACTTGCTGGATCCTACTGTGCAGAGCGATGGATCTCTGCTGTCTCCTGGGCCAGGTGGAGGTTCTGCAGCCAAGAATGCTCCAAAAGGTCTTCCAAGGATGGTCTGTCTATGGGGTCCATGGACAAACACCACCTGATGAGGTGCTGGCACGCTGCAGAGAGAAACCAGGCACCGCTGGTCAGCTCCTGTCCCTGCTCTCCCAGATTCCACGGTGCCCAGGCCATGCTAGGAGTGCTCAGGGCTGCACCCAAAGCTTCCCATCGATCCAGAGCAGAGCAGCACAGAGGCACACGTGCCACCTCCTCCAGTTAAGCCCAGGTGATCAAGCCCCTCCCGAGCTGCAAGAGCAGGACCCTTAGGTGTCAGCTGCCCTCTCCCAACCCCATCCTTCCCCCTGAGCCCTGAAGGTGCATCCCAACCTTGAGACACCCGTGCTGGGAAGAAGAGCTGACCCCGCACGATGTCCTCGGCGCTGTGGAAAGGAAGGTGCCCACAGACCAGGTCATAGAGCAGGATACCCAGGGACCAGATGGTGGCTGGCTCGCCATGGTAACAGCCGAAGAGGAACCACTCCGGCGGGGTGTACTCTGGCGTTCCTGTGGGACACGCACAGCTCATCAGGCCGGTGCTGCTCCCTCCCTCCCAGCCAGCTCCACAACAGCCGGCCCCTGCCCCAGAGCAGCTCGGCTGCAGCCGCTGAAGAAGGATTGCCACTCCCTCCTTCCCTCTTCCCCCTCTGCCAGTAGAGGGGCGAGCCCCTGCTGCGCGCCTGGGCCGTGGCTTTGGGCTCACCGGACATCCGTGTGTAGAACGTGTCCTGGAGGATCGTGCCGCAGCCGAAGTCGATGAGCTTCGCCTCGCCGCTGGCCAGGTCAACGAGGACGTTCTCGGCCTTGATGTGGCGGTGCAGGACGCCGCGGCTGGTGCAGTGCCGCACGGCCCGCGGCACCTGCCGGAACAGCGCCCGCGCCACGGGCTCCGGCAGGAACCCCCGCTCGGCCAGCAGGTACCAGAGGTCCCGGCAGCGCTCCGGACGCTCCGTGACCAGCGCGAAGCCGTCGGGCAGCTCGAACCAGTCCAGGAGCCGCACGACGCCGCGGAAGTCAGGGCACGACACCACCCAGAGCAGCACCAGCTCCAGGGGCACCAGGGCTCCGTTGTGCTGCGGGGGGAACGGCGATGCCCTCAGCGGAGGAGCCGAGGCTGCGCCGCGCCCTCGGCAGCCGCTGCCCGGCCCCGCCGCTGCTCCCGCTGCCCCGCTCACTCACCAGCCGCGCCCACTCCGAGATGCGATCCCGGGACACCAGCTTGATGGCCACCTGCAAGCCAAGGCGAGCGGCGGGCTCAGCTCGGCGCCCGCCGCCCCCCGCCGCCCCCTCCGATCCGGGCCCGTCTCTTACCGGGGCGCCGTCGGCGAGCCGGCTCCCGGAGCAAACGCTGCCGCAGCCGCCGCTCCCCAGCAGCGGGCCCGCCCGGTAGAGCTGCTCCAGGAGAGGCTTCTCCGCCCCTGCGGGCGGCACCGCGCTCTCGGCGTTCTGCCCGGGGCACCCGACAGCCCCGGGCGCCGCTGCTTCCCGAGCCGCCCCGGCGCCGGCGGCCGAGCCGACGAGCGGCGGAGCTCGGAGCGGGGACAGCGCCGGCGATGCTGCCGGGGACGGGGCGGGAGCCGGGCGGCAGCGGGGCGGCTCCGGGCGGAACCGCGGGAGGGGCCCCGCTCGGGGCCGGGCCACGGCCCGCGCCAGGCGGAGCCAAAAGCCGCTGCTGCTCCACCACCAGCGTGCGGAGCTCTGCCAGAAGCTCTTCCAGAGGCGCCACAACCAGTGTGGAGAGAGCCGGGCGGAGGCGAGGCCGCGGCGGGACGTCCGTGGGCGGGGACGGGGCAGCCCCGCCCGGGGCCGGGGACGGGCGGGGGGCATGGCCCGGCACGGGGAGAGGGAGATGCCGGGACGGGGACACCGAGAAGGGCTGGCGAGAACGAGAAAGGGACACCGGGAGAGGCTGCAGGACACCGAGACAGAGTGCAAGACAGCGGGAGAGGGAGAGAAAGAACAAGAGAGATATGGGGAGGCTCGTAGATTCCGTAGACTCGCTGCTGCTGCTGCTGCCGCCAGTGAGCGGTCGTCAAACGGGTGTCCTGGAGGAATCTGAGTTCCTGTTCCTGTATTGATAACTCTCATTTGCTTCTGATTTATCCGAACTCATTCGAATACACGAAGGTCCAGCCCTGCAGCCTCTGCGGGGGCCCTGTCAGGGGCCATCGCACCCAGACCCATTTCCCAGAAGTCAAAGTCTCCCTGTGCAGGGTTGTATTTGCAAATTGGGTGCAGCTGTGCACTCCAGAGGTTTCCATTTCCACACTGGGCTCATTGTTAAGGGTATAGAGAACGTCTGTGAGATGGGTTCTCCATCAGGACAGGTTCTCATCTCCTCATTTTTTCAACTGCTCTTTCAACTGCCCCTTTATCTCTTCGATATCTATTCAATCCTGCAGTTTGTGCATGAAAAACCCAGCAGTCTTAACCACTGTATTTTTCACAGGAATAGAAAGCATTTCCCCATCCCAGTATCAGTAAACCCCATAAGAACAGCCAATTTCATCCCTTCCTCCCTTATTCCTTCTATGCAATCTCACCAAGTTTACCACTGACATTCGGGTCCTGGCCAATGCTTTTCTGTAGGGTATCTAGTGTTCCATTCCTGAGCAGCCAAAGGTGGCAAATCAGTATTGTCAGCATTATTTCACATTATTATTAGCATTTCATAGATAGAGATAGAGATAGAGATGTGAGGCTCCTGGGTTAGAGACAGACACACACAGTATCTTCTTGAGTTCAGACCAACAGCCACAATTTATTTTGCCAAGCTTCCTTTTATAATGTCCTGGGTTATTGAATCAAAAATGTGTATTCTATTTTCATCTGCTGAAAGCAGTTGGGGAATTGTCTTTATTTCTTGTAACTTTGGAAGGAGGGGGATGGGGGGAGAGGCAGGTGCCTTTTGGTAATGGGCCATTAACAGACTATACCCCCGGACTATACCCGCTCCCCCCAGAGCCCCAGAGCCCCATCTGCATGCATGGTCCTATTGTGGGGATGCCCCGCCCAGTGGGGGGAGTCTACAATTGCTGCCGGGAAAACTGAGCCGGCGGGGGACAGACTTCGCTTGCTTCACCCCGATTCCTGGGAGGAAGACGGCACCCCATCTCATCTTCGCCAGACCCCATCTCATCATCGCCGGACCCCATCTCACTATCACCTCACCCTGGACCCCTCCTCATCACCCCTGGACCCCTCCTCATCACTCCTAGACCCTTCCTCATCACTCCTGGACCCCTTTTTTGGCTACAGGATCGTCCCTGCTCCAACAGAGCCACGTCTGCCACCCCAGGAGGACTCACTTCTGGCCTGCTTCCAACACCCTGACTAACAGGGTGCCAGGTGGCAGCTCTGATTCTGTCAGGGCTTTCCCAAATTGTTGTTGTTTGTTTGCTGGTTTGGTGGGCTAGTTTTGTTTCCTACCACATTTGTATTATTGATATTCCTAGTAAAGAGCTGTTATTCCTATTCCCAAATCTTTGCCTGAGAGCCCTTAATTGAAAATTTATAATTTGGCAGGGGTGGGGGGTTTGCATTCTCTATTCTAAGGGAAACCCCAGTTTCCCTGGCAGATACCTGTCTTGTCAAACCAATACATATAGCCAGTTGGAATTTCCCAGGCCTGGAAAACCTATTGGTTGGGAATCTCTGCACCACCCAGCCCTCTGGCCAGTGCTGTGTCTGCATCCAGGGATGGATGGGATCAGCTGAGGTCTTTGTTCACCTACGGACTTCTGGAACAGCCACGTCAGCCGAGTTGGATCTGTTAGGATCAGACTCATTATGGCCAGCTGGAAACCAGCTGTACCTTGCTACGTCTTCTTCCTTTGCTTTGATTCAAATGCAAATCGTTTTCTGTAATCCCATTTGCAAGGGCCCTTTTGCAGATAGGGTAAGAGAAGACAGCATGGGTTTAATTTGAATGAGGTTTGGACAAACTCCATTCTCCTCAGCCAGCGATGTGTCCCACACTGGAGCACATGCACACTGGAGTTGCAGCACTCACTCTCAGGAGCTGTCAGGTGAGATCACAATCTTCTAGACTGGCATGTTACAGGTTAACTGCTTATGGTTACAAATTACAACTGAACACCCAAACAAGAAAACATTCAACTTTTCAAACTGTGAGAAAAACCAATTAACAGAAAAACAACTTGTAAACAGAAAAAAACACTTTGTCAACAGAAAAACAGTTTGTCAACAGAAAAACAGTATGTAAACAAACAGAATCCTTAAATGAGCTGTCCCTTTAGGAGTCCCAGGTCTCCATGAGGTCGGTGAACAAGGTGTTTCTATCACTGTCCCACACACAGCTCCACAACGTCTGCTGACGGCCATCAGAAGAATGGTGCTGGTGCTCTTGGACAGGATGTGAGGTGGGATGGACACATCTGGCAGGGACCCAAAGTGTTCCACTGTCCTTGTGTGAAAAACGAGGTTTATTTTTTATAAAAATTGATAAGTTTAATAAAAATAAAATAAAAACAGACAATTAGGAGACAGAAGAACAAAGCTTCTTCGGCCAAGGTGCTGATACCAAGCAAAATCAACACGAACGCCCCTTTCAGATCCCTTGTTTTAAGGATCTCTGTGTTGAATATTCAACAGGCCCTAATGCATGATTCAAACATTCATTTTAGGTATGTTTTTCTTTGTAAGTTTCAATTCCCCAACAGGGGAATTTTTATCTGGCAGCTTTTATCTGTCGTTGTCTCCATCTGGGCCTGGGTCTGGTAGTACAGATCTCATAAATCTTTCTTTCAAGGTTTTGGTCATAAATTGTCCTTTACCAGGAGTCTTCATGCAGGAAGGTAGGATGATTCCCCACCCCTGCCTTCTGGCTTGGTCAATTTAGATGTTACAAAGGAAAAAACCTTAGTCTTTTGTTTTTACACTATGCTACAATTAGAAAATATACCTTCATCACATTTTTAAATTCCACAAATAAAAGGAAATACAGTACAACCTTCTTACATTATACATACAGCATTCATCTCAATATTTGCAAAAAGCCAACTCCAAAATATGCATTTATGACACTTGCAAAGTGCTTTGCAAGGCTGTGCTTTTAGCAAAACACCATTCCAGTTGCTCTTGTGTCACAGACACAGGATAAGGTTTGAAGCGTCTTTAGCATTCAATTGTAAACACCTGTGACAACATTTGATCACTAACTGTGCAATTAGTTCAAAAACAGTGGGTGCTGTCTTTTGTGGTTGATGAGCTAGAAGCATTCATTCTAGAATGTGCAAAGGACCAGGCCAGTGTGGATTCCACTGTCCAATAATAGCAGTAGGATGAAAATGGACAATGAGAATAAACACAGTAATACACACCTCTGGGCATATCCAGTGGACTTGTCTGTTTGTGATAGCTTGCTCTACTGTTTCAAGAGCAGCCTTTGCCTCTGGGGGAATTAATTTTCTGGGGGAAGTGAATTCAGAGTCACCTTTTAGGAGGTCAAATAAAGGTGCTCATTGAGAGTCGCTCAGTCATCGGTAAGGTCTGACTCAGCTGATGGTACCCAAGAGTTTTTGTGCAATGTTTACAGTTACAATCTTGGTTGGAAATGGAATTGTTTGTGGCTGTATAGTCTGGTTCATTATTTTCAGTCCCAAATATTTCCAAGGTGGTTGCTGCTGCACTTTCTCTGGTGCTCCTTGCAGCCCAAATCTTTTTAATGCTTGCAACAGGCTTGGTTGAATCAGTGAGAGTTCTTTCTTGGTTTGGCTTGCAATCAAAATGTCATCCATGTCATGATAACAGGATGCCCCTGGAAATTGTTCTCTCAGTGATGAGAGTACCTGAGCAACACACCACTGACAAATGGTGGGGCGCTTTCTCCTGCTTTGGGAAGTGCTTTCCATTGATAACTGGTTGCACTGGTGCAGCATTATTGATAGAAGGCACAGTAAAGGCAAACTTTGGGGTATCATCTGGGTGTAATGGAATAGTGAAAAAAGAGTCCTTGAAGCCCACAATCAGGATGTCCCAGGAGGCAGGTATCACTGCAGGAGATGGCATACCAGGCTGCAACGTGCCCATTCTCTCCATCACGGAATTGACTTTTCTCAGGTCATGGAGTAACCTCCACTGACCAGATTTATTTTTTATAATAAATACTGGGGTCTTCCAAGGGCTCCTAGATGGCTCTAAGTGTCCTTGAACCAGTTGTTCCTGTACCAGGGTTTTTAGGGCATCTAGTTTCTCCTTTTGAAGGGACCACTGTGCTACCCACCCAGGCTGAGCAGTGAGCCATTTTACAGCCAGTGTAGGACACTTGATGCCCTCTCATACAGTGGCCCCTGTCAAAAATCCATTCCCACCTCAGCCCACTCCAGAGCCAGAGAACTCTAGGGAAGGGCTTCCCAACCAGGAAGTTCGGATAGGACTGATTCCTCACCTTGAGATTTAAAAAGTGACATTTTGTGGTGATCTGGCCACAAAACGATGCCAATTTTGTTTTACCAGTGGGCAGGATCAGCACCAAAGACACAGACAGCACCTGAAGGAATCAGGGTCATTTCCTGGAGTTCAAAGCAGCAAAGGAGCACAAAAGGAGCAGCTCAGCAATGCACCCAATCATCACTACCAAAGATTGCCCACAGTGAGTGAGAAAGATCCATCACCAGTGACCTTCAGACTTTCCCATCACCCACACCTCAGCTGGGGGAAGCTGTCACAGCCAAGGACTGCAGAGCCACTCCCGGACACTGGGAATTCCTGCAGGTGCCTCCAGCCACAGGTGAGGCTCCAGCCTCGCTGGGAGAGGGCCCAGCTTTGATAGTGCTGAATAAACAAACTGACAGCACTTCCAGTGCAGGAACATCTGGTGTCATTCTCCTCTTGGGTCCCTCCCAAAGCCTGGCCAGGGCCCAAGGAGGAACCAAGGGAGCTGACTCTGACCATCCAGCCCCAAACAAGGCCAGGTGTCGGATTTCATGGCCTTGTCTGGCTTCTAAATACAGAAAGGTCAATCCATGTTTCACTAAGGAGTGGATACACCTATCACAGTGCTAATGACTGTGCATATTTCACTAATGAGCAGATACAAAGATAACCTTTGGTTGGAAGGTTCCTCGAGAGGTCACCTTTGGCTCAGGGCCTGTTGTTCAGGCCTCAGTCAGGCCTCTTGTCCAGGCCTTGGCACTTCAGGGTTTGGTGGTGGCCTTGATAGTGCTGGCTTAACAATTGGACTTGATGAGCTCAGAGGTCTTCTCCAACAGAAAGGATTCTATATTTCCATGATTTTATCTGATGGATTCAGTCAGGTCCATGCTAGCAGCATTACTTTGGTCCAAAAGTTCCCTCTTGCTCAGCTCTTGTGGCCTAAGGCTTCAGCTCCTTTAGCTCCCGGTGCTAAGCTGCTGGTGCTGAGTGAGGCGACTCCGAGAGAAGAATACAGTTCATGGAATTCCTTCTGGGACACTGAGAGGGCAGGGTGTGGAAACAGGAGCATTGTTTGGTGTGGCCTCCTCTCTGCCCTTCACGCCTTTCAGCACTTTGAACCAGCCAAGAGCTTTCTCCAAGGGGGCAATGAAGCAGCTGTTCCTGCTGCCACGTCTGGCTCTTCCCAGTCTCTGACCTTGCCTGCTTTTGTCCCTCTTGCTGTGCCCTCTGTTCCCCTGGGTCTCAGTGCCTGCTGCCCAGGACTGTGGAACTGGCACAGATCCAGTGGTCGAGCCCCTCCTTTCTCTGCCCTTGCAGCTGCCTGCTCACAGCAGCCTTTTCCATCTGGGAGCTCCACGTGGAGAATCAGTCCCCACCTCTGTTTCTTGCACAACCTCCAGGAGCCCAGGGCTGCCATCTCAAGTCCCTGCTGGCCCTGAGGGCTCCCAGGTGCCTCAGGCTGCTGTGGCACCACTGCACACGGGAGGGAACAGTGGCAGGGGCTGTGCTGAAAGACAGCTCCATCTGCTGCTGCTGCTGCTGCTGTGGGGGTCATTTGTCCAGCCCTGGCCCAGAGTGAGGGATCAGATGCAGGCACTGCTGCTGCTCCCTGGGGATCAGCCACAATTTGGTTGTTGCTGTCAGTGCCAGCAGCAGTGGTGGCTGCAGCAGCGGGTGCTGACAGTGCCCCAAGCCCCAGGACCGGAGGGGTCTCTGGGCTGGCAGGGAGCTGCCCCTTGTTCTCCCTCCCGCAGAGCTGGGCCAGGCACAAGTGGGGCAGCACAGCAAACAGGGAGCTTGAGAGTCTCTGCCAGCCCTGTGTGCTCAGAGTTTGGGCCTTGGAGCTTCAGGTGGGCAAAGGCAGCTGCTTCTGCTCCCTCTGTGTGTCCCCGTGTTCAGCAGTGCTGCTCCATCAGTCTGTGCCCAGCAACGGGGAAACGCCTCAGCCCTGCAGGGCCAGGAGCTGCCTGAGCGGCTCAGCCAGCAGGAAGGGAGCTGCTCCACATGGGAACCAGCAGCAAAGGACATTCCTTTTGCAGGACATGTTTTCTATTAAAAAAAAAAAAAAAAAAGAAAGGAAAGAAAACTCAGAAAAAAAAAAAGTGAAAGATAAAAACAAAACCCAAGTGTGTAGTGAAAAATATAACTTTGGATAGAGATCTTTTTAAAATGAGATCTCAGTTATTTACTTGTAAATGTGCTGATGGCATGGATCCATCCTACTGTTCTCAGCAGCCTTTTAAAAAAAAATTTGCAGTTTGTTTCCAGTATTATTTTAAATTGTGGTTGGAGCAATACAAAATTTCTTTGTGCCCCGCCGGGACCAGGAATCTAAACTTTGTCAAACCCCAAATCCTTTAGAAGATGACCTTCCTTCTCACCCTGGGAATGAGCTGCACATTCTCTTGGAAATTGTCAGGGGTTTCTTAAAGACACAAAGTCCCACTTACGGCTTTTTGCTCTGGTTTGGAAGTGCAGAAGGGCAATTCTTCATCCATCAGCTCCAGACCGCACTGTCTTGGGAACACCATCCACCCGCCAGGTGTGGCCCACTCGTGGCACTTCTAGAGGAGGAAGAATGTGCAATTGCACAATTCCAACCCAAAGGAAATGAAGACTGGAACAGACAAAGCATCCTGTGGAGATCCAGGAGTTCAGCTGGGATTGTGTAGCATCTGGGCTCTTGCCAAGTGGATGTGGATCCCTACCTGCAATCTCTTGGCCTGCAGGGGAGCCTCACTCACCTGCAAAAGCAGAAAGCTCAGGCGCTGTGCTCGGAAAGGGCTCGTCTGGTGCAAAGCTGTGAGAGCAATGTGAGGGCACAGCGAGCCCAGCCGTGCCTGGGGCTGAGCTCAGCAGAGCCCTGGCAGAGCCCAGAGCAGCCTCAGCATCTGCAGAGCCCGGCTGCAAGGAGAGAACCCAGAAACCGCCCGTCAGCTGAAGGCTCCTGTGCCCTTGTCCCAGCCGCCCGCGGTGCCCAGGCCGTGCTGGCTGTGCTCAGAGCTGGGCCCAAAGCTGCCCAGCATTGCTGCCCTGGGCAGCAGAGCAGGAGGGCAGGACAGCCCAGCCTGCAGCCAGACAGGGCAGATCCAGTCCCTCAGCAGCTGCCCAGTGCGGGATGCTCCTGTGCTCGCTGCCGTTCCCCAGAACCTCTTATCCCACCCGTGCCAAGGAGACACAGACACACCTCACACCATCTGCTGCCTCAAGAAAAACTGCTCCCAAACGATGTCCTCAGCCTTCTCCAAGGGCACGGCCCATCCACGCCACACCTGGGCCCAAGCACTTCCCAATCCAGACTGGACACCACCTAGAACACTTCCTTTAGAAAAACAAACAACAAATTATTGAAAATAGATTACAGACAAAAAGGGGAATCAAGAAAAAAGGTGAAAGATCTTATCTCTGTCAGGGCATTGAGGAAGGCCCAACCCCTACATGCTGGGGAAAAACCCATCCAGAAAGCCTCTGCTTTCTCCCATCCCCCCTGCAGTGCCCCCTAAAAGTATTGGTGATCCCAAAGCCAACAAGGGGAGTGGAGCAGCTCAAGCCCTTCCTGGCCTGCGAAGCAAAGCAGCCCAGGGACAGGTTCTGGAGTCCCACTGTGCCCCTGCCATGGGGGTTTGTTTGTGTTGGCCTGGCTGCCCCAGCCCCAGCCCAGGGCACGGGGGGTGGTGGGGGCTGTTGGCAGGGCCAGGAGTCAACTCCCAGTTCATAACCACCCCAGCACATCTCCCCAGCCCTGCCAAAAAGCAGCAGGGCAGCTGAGTGAAGAATTAGTTGCATCCACCCCAGCAAAGGGGGGAACCTTTGGTTCCTGGCCAGGCCCTGCAATGCCCAAATTTGGGAGCATCCAGCCGGGTGTGGACTCATCTGCAAATTTGCAGTGGAGCCTGGCTTTGAAGGAAGTGCCAGAATCAAGGTCCCTCATCTTCAGCTGTTGGTGGCCAGGTGGAGGAAGAGGTTCTCATCCTTGCTGTCATCCTCGATGTCTCCAGCAGCAGCAACCCCACCTGGTTCAGCTTCTCCAGGGGCTCCTTCTTCCCTGGGGGATGAGACCAGGCTGTCAGTGTTCTGCCCAGGGCCCCAGCTGTCAGTGAACCAGGACAAGCCAAACCAGCTTGGATGGTGGCCACCAGTGCTGGGCAGAGCAGCTCAGCTCCAGCACAAGGGCTGCGTGTGCCCATCCCATGAGCCCTGCACAGTGCTACAGGCAGGACAAAAAGTCTGGGTTGCTTTGCTTCTGATTGCCAAGGCCTGTGTGGAGCTGGAACTCACCAGGGCCCTGGATCAAAGTGTGCAAGTGGCTCTCTCCCTTCTTCTACGGCAAATGAATATCCTGCATCCAAGGATCACAGAACAGGTCTTCTAATGAGGGTCTGTCCAAGGAGTGCAGGGATAAACACCACCTGATCAGGTCTTGGCAGTCTGGGGAGAGAAACCAGAAGCTGCCAGTCAGTTGGAGAAGGCTCCTGTCCCACTGTTCCCATGCCCAGGCCATGCTGCATGTGCTCAGAGCTGGGCCTAAACTTTCCCATCCACTCCCTGTTTTGGAGGAGAGCAGAAAAGCAGGACATGTGCCACGTCCTCAGCAGCTGCCAGAGCGGGATGCTCATGGGCCTGCTGCTGTCTCTCCCAACACTGGTATTGCCCTGTGCCCAGAGATGAGGATCCACCTGGAGAGAGCTGTTGTGGCAGTGAGAGCTGATGGTCCCAGCTGATGTTCTGGCCCCTCCTGAAAGGGTGCTTTCCGCAGACCATCTGGTGCAGAACGATGCCCAGGGACCAGATCGTTGCTCCCTCGCCATGGTACCACCCAAAGTGGGTCCATTCTGGGGGGCTGTACGATGGTGTTCCTATGGAATACAGATGGAGTTCATCAGGGGGATCAGAGCTGCTGCTCCCAGAGCCCGGCCCCAGCATCCCTGGGCATGCAGGGGCTGCACCAGTGGCACACAGGGTGACCTGCTGCTCTCTCAACAGCACCAGTGACTTGTGTACAAACTCAGGGTTGGAAAAAAAGCCACTGGTGTTGGAAGCAGGCAGCAGAAGCCTTCGCAAGGCCTGACCATGACATGGAAAGGAAAAACCAACTCAGTGCTGGGGGAGAACCATGTCCTCATCCTCCCTGCCTGCATTGCCCCAAAAACATTACAAAGCCAGGGCAAACAAGGCAAGCAGAGTTGTCCAAGCCCATTCTTGCCTGCACACCAAGCCAGCTGGTGCACTGGTTCTGGGGCCCCTTCTCTGCTACCCCCACCCACGGGTGTTTTTGTCGGGCTGGCTGCCCCAGTGCCAGTCTCGGGCAGAGCAGTGGGCAAAGGCTGCCAGCAGGGCTGGAAGCTGGTCCCCCCCACCACCCCCACTCAAAACCAACTCGGCTGAAGACTTTCACCTGTGACTGGCAGCAAAAGGGAGAATCCCCGCTGCCACACCCAGGCTGGGCCATGAGATGCCGGGACTGGGAGCACACCCCTGCGTGGGCTCACCTGCAAAGTGAGTGTAGGCTGTCTCTTGCAGGTAGGTGCCACAGCCAAAGTCAATCAATTTGGCCTGCCCGGTGGCCAGGTCAACCAGGATGTTCTCTGGTTTGATGTCCCGGTGCAGCACCCCGCAGCTGGTGCAGTGCCGCACGGCTTCCAGGACCTGGCGGAACAGCCCCCGCGCCTCCTCCTCGACAGGAACCCCCGTGCCCGAATGAAGTGCTGGAGGTCCTGACACCGCTCCGGGTGCTCCAGCACGATCACGATGTTGTTGGAGAGCTCAACCCACTCCAGCAGCTGGATGATACCAGGGAATCCCGTGGACACCTTGTCCAGCAGCACGATCTCCAGTGGGGCGCTGGTGCCGTCGGGCTGCGGGAGGACCACGGCGCCGTCACTGGGGCTGATGCCGTGCCAGGGCTGGGGAAGCCCTCACCCAGCCCGGGACGCTCTGTGTCCTCCGCTGGCCCCACGCCCGCTCCCTCTCCAGACATCCTGGCAGCTCCCACCCTCCCGGGTCTCGGCTCATCCCCGCCCGGCACGCCCCGGCTTCTCCCGATGGCCCCGCTCACTCACCAGCTCGCCCCAGTGCCGGACGTGGTTCCGTGGCACCCTTTTGATGGCCACCTGCAAGCCAAGGGGAGCAGCAGGCTCAGCTCGCCGCCGCCCTGCCAAGCCCCTCCTCCGCCCTCCTCCTCCTCCTCCTCCGCCCGCCGCCGGCCCCGCCGCTCACCGGGGCGCCGTCCAAGAGCCGCGTCCCCGAGTAGACGCTGCCGAAGCCTCCGTGCCCCAGCAGCGAACCCACTCGGTAGTGCTGCTGCAGGGCCTCCTGCGCCCTCCCTGCCGGCGAGACGCGGCTGTCAGCGCTCGGCCCGGGGCCAGGAACGGCCCCCGAGCGCCCTTCGACCGCCCCGGGCCGGGCATCCCCCGGCGTTCGCTGCTCGGAACGGGACAGCGGCGGCTCGGGGCCGGCGGCCGCGCTGCCGAGCGGCGGAGCTCGGGCCGGGGAAGCTGCAGCGGAGGCGGCGAGAGCGGCCGCGCCGCGTGTGTCCTCCGGGGGCCCCGGGAAGAGCCGGGGACGGGGCCGCGCTCGGGGCTGGGCTCGGGGCCGGGCCCGGGACAGGCGCAGCCAAAAGGCAGCGATGCCGCCCCCGCTCCAGGCACTGATGCCAGCCCAGCAGCGCCACAGCCAGTACGGCCAGAGCCGGGCGGAGGCGAGACCGCGGCGGGACGCCCGGGGCCGGGGACGGGGCAGCCCCGCTCGGGGCCGGGGGCGGGTCCGGGGCATGGCCCGGCCCGGCAGGGGGAGAGAGAGGCCGGGAAAGGAGGGGGACACTGGGGACGGGATGCTGAGAGAGGCTGCGGGACGGCGGGAGTGGGAGAGGAGAAGCAAGGAAGAGTATGTTAAGTCAGTTCTCTGCCGCTGCAACTGCAACTGCAGCTCCAGGGCCGTTTGTCCACGTGTCCGTGGGTCCGTTCCCCGCATCTCCCCGGGCAGAGCCCCGCGTGCCCCTGGGACAGCCCCTGAGTCTGTCCAAACACGGGAACTTTGCCCTGTTGAGCCAAGACCCAGAGTCTTGACTCCTGCACAACGGCACAGGAGTCCCCTCGGATGCTGCTGTGCATTGTCCCTGCTGAGGGTCAAACACTCTTGGGGCACATTCCCTGGCTGTAGGTTTTGTATCTGACCCAAGGCCCGCACTTGTGTCTCCAGCGTTGCTTCCCAGCAAAAACAGGGCAAGGCAAATTCTGTGCAGCTCATGGTATTTTACCATGTGTAAAACTGCTAAGTCATCCGTCTCAGAAGTGAGATCCATTTGGAATGAATGGGATGGAGATGTAGTGCAAGATGGAAAAGGGGAGCATAGAAAGAAATAGAGGAAAACATCTTGGATTGTTCCTTTCCATTTTCATGTCACTGCTGGAAAGCTGTTTCAGTTTTCCAAGAATCTTCTCTGCAGTCCTGTCTGTTCTGTTCAAGAACCTTTTGTGGAAAACAAGGTCGAGCTCCTGTCACAGGATGCGCCACCAAGTGCAGCTTCTCTTGCCTTTCCACGCTGTGTGTGCAGCACAACTTTTGCAGCAAAGCAGGTCAAGTGTTTGGAGAACCTGACAACTTGTCCTTTCTTTTCCTGGTGGGCTGGGGAGCTGTGCCATTGGCGAGGTTTTCATTGTTCCTGTTCTAACCTAAGAGAACAGGAGGTGGTAGCAGGAGTTGTTAGGGAATGTAACCCTGACGGAATTCAGAGAAAGAATCTCTAGAGCCTGCAGCCAGCAATGGAGAGTTGTGTGCTAGTCACTCACACATCTCCATGGACACCTGGAAAGTGACCTAGAACATTAAAATGGGCTGGCAGAGGCAGTTGGTTTCTGTGTTCAGTTTAGATGATTCTGCATCTCCTGTGCTGCTGTAAATCGAGAGCACAATCGGTTCATGATAAGCACCAGAACAAGCACAGCTGGTCTGTAGCTGGACATATGAATTTGGCCATAAAGAAGAAACCCAATGTGGCTCCTCTAGTTTGTTCTAGAAGAGGAGTGAACAAGTCCCTGGGTGAGTGACAATAGGATGGATTTAAACTCAAGCAGGGCAGCCCAGGCAATCCCATTCAGCCCTGAATACAGACATTCTGCTATTTAATCTGCAGATGCTATGTCAGAGCTTTGAATTCTTCTTTTGGTTTAATATAATAATATTTCACTCTCAGCCATCTGAATAGACTATTTTTGGATCTTAGAGATCAAAGCTATTATTTTTTTTTTCCAGATCCTGTTTCCTCTGTAAGGTCCATTACATAAATATTTAGCAGTGAATAATTACTTGGTATTTGCATTCAGCAAGAACTGAATACTAGTTTGAACCAAGTAACACTGCAGATCTCATCTGTGTGATTTTCTGTTTATCTGGGGTTTTGTTTATGGCTACAGTTAGAGAAATATCTCTGAGGGAAAACTATTTGGTTTGTGCATGTGCTGAGCTGACAGGCCCCCACTGATGGTACTCCTGAGTCTGGAGTCTGGAGCAACTTGAACTTGTTCCTTTGATGTCTTGGAGTAATTGAAAACAGTGAAGATTAACTCATATTTTAGATACAATTTCTCATCTCTGGTGGTCTTTCACTCATGCTGCATTAACAGCATCCTCTGGTGATTGTATATGTTAGTTTATGTAGAGAGTGAAAATGCCATCTCAGAGAGAAAGAGAGTGGAAAGTCCTAAACTAGTGTAAAGTCAATATTGATTTGCTGATGTGCAGCAGCAGACTTGCTTACCCGTGCTCCTCAAAGTTCTGTCTTGGTCAGGATGTTAGAGTCACTGATCAGTGTGATGCTGAGAGGAGGCTTTTTTAACACTGCCTTCACTGCTAATATCAAAGCACTCGATATATGTTCCAAACATGAACGGTATTACCCAATTTTGATCTCACTAATGTTTTCAGGATCATTTCCTCCAGTATTTCCTCATCTATTAAAAATTCTCTTCAGCACATGAAATTAGCTGTGGAGATCTCAGGCCTATTTATTTCATTATTCTCACAATATGAGAAGAGTTAGTCCTACAGGAAACTTGTTAAGCTCATTGTAGTCTACTTTTGTTGGCTGAACAGTAATAAACGAGGTAAACATTTTTAATAAAATATAGTTAATGGGATTTTTAGAAAAGTTATATATGGAAGGTGTAAAGATGTCTGGATTCTGTCAGAGATGCCTTTTGTGTTTGCTTTCTTTAATGTCAATATTTATTTGCTCCTTCAAAAACAGTAGGAGACTTCACCACATTTCTGAGAAAGAAAGATTTCCTTTTTTTACCTTTACTCACTCAGCTGTCCATTACTCAGATCCAGCTTCAGCATCAGAAATGGACTTGCTTTCCCTGCCATTCCCAAAAACTGGCTTCTGTGTAGATACTAACCAGACATACTGTCCTTGTAAGGACTGCACAGTGCCCTTTTACATCTTCTGTATGTATTATGAGAAACCTGTTGCTTTGGAAAGACAGGTATCTGCCAGGGAAAGCGGAAATTTCCCTTAGAATGGAGAATGTAAACCCCTCACCCCTGCCAAATTATAATTTTGCAATTAAGGGCTTTCAGGCAAAAATTTGGGAATAGGAATAACAGTTCTTTACTAGGAATATTAACAATACAAATGTAGTAGAAAACAAAACCGCCCAACCAAACAAGCAAACAAACACAACAACAATCCTGGAAAACCCTGAGTCAGAGTTACAACCTGACACCCTGTTGGTCAGGGTGTTGGAAGCAGTCCAGAAGTAAGTCCTCTGGGAGTGGCAGATGTGGTTCTGTTGGAGTAGAAATGATCCTGTAAAAAAGGGTCCAGTGATGGTGAGAAGGGGTCCAGTGATGGTGAGAAGGGGTCCAGTCTTCCTCCGGGAATCCGGTGAAGTCAGATACCTTCTGTTCCTATGTCTCAGTTTTTATCCAGGTAGGAATGGTTGGCTCCCCTCACTGGGTGGAGCATCTCACAATAGGATGATGGAATGTGGATGTTCTACTTTAGGGCTGTGTGCTTTTAGAGGTGTCTTAATGGTCCATTAGCAGAAAATACTCCCCTGGAGGGAGGACAGGCTGTGAAAGAGATAAGAAACAATGCCTCACCTGGTTTTAACAGTTGGCCCATTATCAAAAGGCACCCGCCCCCCTCCTCTCAGAGTTACAGGAGATGAAGAAGAACAATTCCCCAACTGCTTTCAGTAGATGAAATACGATACACATTTTTGGTTCCATAACCCAAGACACTCTTGCTTGCAGTTTACATGATCCCTGCACAACCAAGCTAGCTCCTAACCCTTGGCTGCACCGTACACAAATTGCATCCAGTACCACCGCTGCTGGGTCAGCGAGCACTGGGAATTCACAAGTGCCAGGTCCTTACTTGCAGTCACCCACACAGATTCCCACCTGAGAACTTCTGAGCTTCTGAGAGCCCGCACAACCAAGCCTGCCTCCAACCTTCAGCACTGCTGCGTGTGAACCGCGCTGAGTGACGCTGCCTCCGCTGGGCTGGCGAGCGCTGGGTGTTACTGTGCTGGGTCCCTGCTGTCCGTCACTCACACAGACCAGCTCCTGCTTGCGGTTCCTGCTCGGGAAACCCCACATAACTCTTTGTTCATGGTCTCTGCTCAGAAAGCCCTGCTCACCTCCTTGCCTGTGGCCTCCACCTGGAAAGCCCCACATACACGATTCTCTCTGAGTGGCTTTCCTGGTGCCTACCCCACGCAACCGGGAACACTCCATACACGTGGCTCCCTCAGAGCGGTGGTTTTCCCGCCACCAGTGCCAACTTTGCACAACCTGGAAATCCCATACACGTGGCACCCTCTGAGCAGCGGTTTTCTCGCTGCCAGTGCCGGCTCCACGGAACCAAGTGCCCTGCTATTGGGTCAGCCCTGCTGGGCTCTTCTGCTCAGTGTCCTTGAGTCACCGTGGGCAGGTGAGCCTGTAGTGCCGGAGCTTTACTGCGCTTAGCACTACTGAACGCTGTTTACATGAATCTGCCTCTGCTTCTAGTTCCCGCTGCTGGCGACCCCACCTGTGGCTTTTTCCTAGCCCTTCATTCATGTCGTGCCTGCCACAAGTCTCCCACCTCCCTTTTTCTCTGTGTCCCACCCTCAGTTTCTCTGCCCCTTTCACTCACGTCCTGTTGTGGTATGTCCCGATTCCCCTTTGTTTCCCCATGTGGTCCTCCTGCTTTCCTCTTACTCCGCGTCTCACCCTTAAACCCGGTAACTCTCAGCTTGACCTTCCCAAGTGCTCTTGAGTTCTGCCCTAAAACTGGTAACCCTCAACCTGGTGTCCCGCTGGCCATGGGTCCCCACCTTCCTCTACTACGTGTCCCCCCCACAGCTTCTCTGCCCCTCCTCCACACACATACTGCCGTCCATGGGTCCCACTTTCCTCTACTATGCATCCCTCCCTATATGTCCGACTGTCCAATATCCCAAAGCTCCAACAGAGCAGGAACGTGTCTTGTGTACTGCTTGTCTGGAGCTGACGTTTGTACACACAGATTACAGACAAACAATCAATCTTTCTCGTTATTCAGTCTTCTGCTGTCCCCGGGGTTTCCACCTGCAATCACCAATGGTCCCAGGAGGAATTGATTGAGCCACCAAACTCATGGTGGGTCGCGCTTCTCTTTCAGAAACTCCTAGGGCCAAGGAGACGAGGTGTATATCCCGGACGAGTTCCCATTTGTGAGAAACGACGCTCACCTCTAAAATTTCAAAGATTTATTAAACCTTAACAAAATACAACAAAAGGCTGAATAAGGAGAAAGTGAAGCACTGAGATTCTCCATGACTAGCAGCCACATGCCCATCTACAAAATGGCTGCACGGCCTTTTATACCCCTGGTGTTACATCAGCCAACCTTGGCCCCTCCCAAAGCCTGCCAGTCAACTTCTCTTTGCCATCCATTGGTGGAGATCCCTTTCTTGCAATTTGATCGGAGGTCAGGGGTTGCCATGCTGCACCTCGTAGTAACAAGCCTGGCCTCCCCAAATGCTCCAACTACCAGGGCCATCCCATGACAACAATACAAGGGGGGAGGGAAAGAGGACTATGGGAGGACATATCACAGTAACAGAACTATACATCTACAAAACTTCTAACATACACATAGTATTCATCCCTTAATTGTGAGAGCTAACCATTGCATTGCTCATCTATAACAAAACCTAACGGCCAACACATGGGCATGGTCACAGTCATGGTCATCACATGGTCATGGTCATGTCAGGATCATAGGTGAGTCATCATCATGGCCATCTCATGGTCATTGTCATGGTCATCTCATGGTGCTCTCATGGTCACGGCCATCTCATGATCATGTGTACCAATGGGGATCCTTCGGACCTCCTTGCTTGCTCCGAAGAAGATCGCTTATTGTAACCAACTGAGCCTTTTTAAACTCAAAACTTAACCCAAATTTCACCAAATTTAACTGAAATAAGCACACATTGGCTGCCTGTTGTAGCAGCCTGTGGTAGCAGTGATCATCATGTCCAGGGAGGTTCAGCCGCCGGCAGGAAAGCAAATGGGACAAGTCTCCTTCTTAAGCTCAAGAATCCATTTTTATTCCCCCCACTCTGAACCGGGGAGGGGGTGAGGACAAAGAGGGCCAGAGGAGGGGCAGGGTCATGGGTTTTATTGGGTATTCGAGGGAGGAGTCTTAGGGTTTGTGTCAAGGGAGGAGATAACACGAGGACAGTAAGATCAGGTTTCAGCCTCCTCAAAACGGGAGGACTCCACAATGTGTCACTCAAAGATTTTTTCCTTGTTCTCTAGTCGCTTATGCTAGCTTTTGCACTGGCTCACTGGTTTGATCTACTGTGTCTCGTGATTTTTAAGTATTTTTCAGACTTCCAAGAAATGTTCTCTGAAATTTGAAGATTTTCTCTGGTCTGATGGTATTGTGATGCAGTCCTAGTCCTGATCACAGAACCACTCCGACAGCTTGCTGACTTCAAAGCATCCTTATTCTGACAGAATTTCAGAGAGAACCAATTACTAGATGGTTTGATTAATTTTTACCCTAAGATTCTGAGGAACCTTGATCTCTTCCAGGCAGAGCCTTTGGCGCTGGCCACATCTTAAGCTCTTCTTGGATGGGAAAATTTGCCAACAGGCCCAGATGTTTGTGCAGCAAAAATTATGAGTTATTTGACTCGGCAATTTGACCTATAAATATAAGAGCTGAACTGATCTTTGGAGTGAACCTGAGACCCTCACCTGGGAGAGGTGTCCAGGTCTTCACTGGAAAAGAAACCTCTCAGCTGTTTGCAGCTTCTGGGCTGATGGAATTTATAGGCAACAGATAAACTTGAACAATGCAACATTTATATTAGAAATTTGGAAAATGAATTATCAAATCTAAATTTGGATTGACTAACAACAGTAAAGGCTAGTTAATTTATTAACTGAAGGAGAAGATATGCCTGTGTTTTATCATCAGCAGGTTCAAGCAGTCACATCAGATACCGATCACCTTTGGGAATGAGGCCCAGTGAAAAGGAAAATCATTGTATAGCCTTTGTGGCCAGAAAAAGAACAGAAGAGTGACTGCCAAGAGATAATTGTATCTGGAAATTATAGACAATTTGACAACAAAAGCCCTGTGTCAACATTACGGTACAGTGTTTCCACTAATTTTCTTGAGTTATTCCCTGTTTCAGGATTCAAGAAGACATCTAGTGACGCCAAAGATCACTGTCTTCAGCGGATGGACTTTTCCCTGTGTTTCAATTATTTGGACTCTAAAGCAAGAATAATTTATTTTAATTTTCCTAAAAAAATGTAATTGTACCTCATGTAATATCTCATGTGCCTTGGCGTGCCTTTGCAGTTACCAAGGGCTTTGGTTTTACTTTGTAGTGATTGGGATCATGCAGATCTTTAGGAATCAGGTCCATCAAGCAAATCCCTCCATTGATATTACTGTTTTCATCATTAATCCAAATTTACATCCTACGGGTATCATTGGCCAATTGAGTGAACAATGGTTTGATCCTGCTCATCTTGGAATGGATCTCTCTGCCCCATCATCAAAAACAAAAACAAAACAAACAAACAAAAGCAACAACAAGAAAACCCCCCCAAAACCCAGTACCCATGTTGTTTGAATTAATTGCTCATTTGATAAGCAAATGCCATTAACGGTGTTTGCAATTAATGGCAGCTGATCCTGCAAAAATTGTTCTTCCAGTATAGCAGGAAGATTTTTAGTGTAGCTTTGTTAACAGCAAACAGCACTCATTTGCAAAATGAGCTGAAAAACTTTCAGGGCAGATTGCTTATCACCTGTCAAGTCATAAACTATTGAAATTGATAAATTCAACCAATTTGTCTTTGTGGCCAGAGAATCTCCCTGACCATTCTAAGTCAGTGTCCGATTGAGGTTCTATCTAGTAACTGTTAAGTTGCTAAAGGGACCTCTTGTACCGTGTTTGTTCTCTTTCCTGCAAGGGCCCTACAGGAGGTTACAAATGCTGCCCTCTGCCTTAAAAACAAAATGGTGAGTTGTGGGGACTGACAGTGGTCAGAACATAGATTTTTAGGCTTCAGGCAGTGGATTGAAGCCTGTGAGAAAGAAAAGTACATAACACTCTCACTCTGGCCTGGGAAATCATGAGGAGGAACCCAAAACAATCCTTGTAGATATCCTCTTCCTGACAGCTGGTGTTTTTCTAACTTGTTTGCTGGTAAAGATGTTTACAAGAAGGTGTTGTTCTAAATAACCAATCATATTCATTGTTCTGAAACAGGGTATAAAAGAGTCTGTCTTTCCATAAACCTTTTGCTATAATGCCCTCTGAAGAAACCAGAGTTTCACGTATCATTATATGAGCTGTCTGGAATCGTAACGATAAAAAGATATTTGTACCATGTTTGCTATTTCTTCTTCAGGGGCCCTGTAGAAGGATGGCAAACACAGCATTTATTTGAAAGAAAAAAAAAGAAAGAAAAGGGCGAATTGTAGGCACAGTTTGTGGTGATTGGGAGTGAGACTACGGCCAAGCCGCATCCCTAATGGGCTACAACTGTGTAGGACAGGTGAACAGTGTTGAAAGCAAAGGAACATGGAATGCTGGGGTGTCCTGACCAATCACAAAAGGGTAGAGAGGGCACAGAGGTGTAATGCATGTAAGATGAAGGGTATAAAAGGCTGTACTGAAAGACAATAAAGTGCTGGCACTTGGAACCTTCTTCAGCATCAGTTGTACCTCCTCCGTTACCTCCCCTCTTGCCAGAAAATGGAACAATTCCACAGTGGCTTCTTCTACCACTTCCTCTTTTCCTCCTGAAAGGAGCAGGTCATCCACATATTGCAATAACCTAATCCCTAGGGCTGGAGTAAACTCCTTTAATAGCTTTTGTGAGGCTTACCCGAATGAGATTGGTGCTTTTGTATACCCCTACGGAAGGATTGTCCATGCTCCTTTTTTCCTCTTGTTCCCACCCACAGGCAAAATGTTGTTTGCTATGCTCTGTAAGAGGGCATCCTAAGAAAGCATCCCTTAAATCAAGTGCTGAGCACCAGTGTGAGGAGGGAACCCGACTCAAGATGGTACAAGGATCTAAGATTGTGGAGTGCTTGGGTTTAACAGTTTCACCTACCATTCTCAGTTCCTGCACTGTAACTGACAGGATGGGAGTGTTACAGGGGGACATACACGATTCCAAAAGACTCACCTTTAATTCAGCAACAGGCTGCAAGCCCTTCCTTTCTTCCCTTGAAAGAGGCTATTGCTTTTTAGACACCAGTTGTCCAGATCACTTCAGAGTCATATGGAGACCCTCTGTATCCAGTTTTCCATCTTTCCCTGGGACTGCCACACCTCTGGGCTCACTCCAGCATTCGCACCACTGTTAGCCATCCCATTACCCCTCACAACACTAACTTGTATTCTCAACTCCAGTCATCAAATTCCTTCCCAGCCAACCACAACCACAACCAGGAATAATCAGAAACTCATGCTTTTCAAACCCATCTCACACATTCAGCAAACTCTCATGGGCGTACCAGTGTTACTTTTATTTGCCATCAAAACTCAAATTAACACACGCATCTTTCCCACTTATGAAAAGAACATTTGAACAATTCTTCTCCCTTTGGCCTGAAATTCAAAATATAATAGAAGATCCTGATACCCTGAACAGCCCATTTCTAATGTTGTCCTTCTTTCCCAATTGCTGTCCTGGTGGCCACCCCCTTCCCTGTGGCCCTGGTTGCTCCCTGCACTTTTTCCTGTCAAGTGTTGTAAAAATTGCCATTATTCTTGCCTCTATCTTTACCTTTTCCTCACCCCTTCATTCATCTCTTTCTAACCAATTCATTCAGGGGCTTCTGCCCTTCCTCTAGCCTGCCTGCTACTGCCTGTGGGTACTCATTCTCCCACAGCTCAAAATCACTTGTTTCCCTAGTGATTCCCTTGTGACCCAAACAAAATTCCTTCCTATATCAGGCCAAGCTTTGGTGGCACGTTCTCTCTTCTATTGTACACCCAAGCCAGTTGCTGTACCTTACACTGCATGTCAAAGCTGCTCCCTGTCCAGTGGCAGTGTCCAGACCTGTCCCCCCAGCACACCCGTCCGGCCCTGGGCCACTCTCCAGCACCACAAGTTCTGGAAAGCACCAGGTGCTGGTGCAGCTCAGCTGATGGGGCACAGCCAACGGTGGCTTACTGTGACCTCCTGGAGCTGGGGGACACTGCAGCCCCTGCCTGCGGAGGTTGTGGCCTTGGGCACCTCCTGGAGCTGAGCTCTGGCTGTCCCACAACCTCAGCTCGCTCCTGCACCCCTCCCACAGGTCCCCAGCCTGTGCTGCTGGTCCTGCACTCTTGCTCCCAGCCTCGGCACTCCTCACTATAGAGGAACCCCCAAATCCTCCACCCTGGTTCCATGGAGACCTGGGGAGGGGTGGGGGTGTAGGAGGAATACTTCCCTGTTTTCCCTATCCTGGAAGCTGGGAACACCAAAGACTTGCAGCTGGCCATGTATTAGACTGCAGATTTTGAAGATAAGGCAGAGAACTTCCCAGTCTTTCCTTATGCCATAGCCTCCTGCTGCTCGTTGCCTTAACCATATTTCTCCACACTCCCCTTTGACCAATCCTTTCCCAAAACAACACCACATTGCCCCTTTGGGCATGGGTTGCCAAAACCCTTTCTTGGTGCCTCCTATTATTATTCTGAATTTGCAGTAGGGAAGGTTGAGTTGCTTTGCATCAATTCACAGACCAGCACAGAGCATTTGCTTTGTGATGTCAAGGCACAGTTGCCACGTCCTCGTGCTGACATCACAAGGTTGCCTTGGTGCACGCCCAGCCTCTGTGGTGGCAGAGCAGCTCTTGGGCTTGCTCAGTGCAGGAGCACCCTCCTGGTTAAGGCTTTTGTCAGTGGGCAGCTGCTCACTGACAGGAGCTTTGTTTGGTCTTGTGTTACAGCACAACTTGCACAAACTTGCACAGCAGTGCCACAATGTTTGGGCAACTTGCTGCTGCAGTTTGCACTGTATATGGCATTACTTATTCCAGCTATTTCCTGACTCACCTGGCAGGTAAGTAGAGGTTTTCTCTGGGCATAACCTAATTTGGCTTTTGTATGTCTTCCTGTTTTTTCTGAGTGACTGGGTGGATTCGGAAACAGAAAGACAATTAGGATGGCAATGCTTTGTTAAAGCTCCTGTCAACACATTCAGCTAAGAAGGGGGTGTCTGCAGCCACAGGGGCAGCATTTGCAAGGGAACCTGCAGGGGTTCCTTTCCCTCCACGGGAGAGTCTGTGGCAGCAGAGTCTGTCATTCCCTCAGTTTGCAGGGTCAAGCAGGACAACTTTGAAAATGTAGACTGGGAGGTCTCAGAAGACCTTCTAAAAGGTTGTTCCCAGAATTCAGAGAAAGTTTCTTTTTTCTAAATTTTGTCATGAAATGATTTGACTGTCTAACTTGACCTTTGACTGAGTGCTAAAATAGTGATTCCCTTTGCAATGAAGTGCAAACTCCAAAGCAGTGATTGGGTGTCTGCTCCTGAACCCAGGAGCTGCTGCTCTGCTGTTTCACAATAGAACTGCCACAGCTCACAGGGATTTGGGGGAAGCTTTGCTCGGCAACTGTTTTCAGCAACTTCATGAGAATTAGTGTATGCAACTGATTAAAAAAAAAGTAACTGAAGGAGAGGATTAACAAAGCTGCTTTATGTATTTGGTAGAACAGGAGCACTGCATGATAAAGAACAATTTGCAATATCTTGATCTAGTCTGTATTCATTTACTGGCAAAGCAAGTCAAGTGTAGGCACAGACAAGAATATTGTCCTGTTCTCTTACTGGCTGTGTGAAAGAACTGTGTCTGCTGGAAGGATGTTGTGAAATGGAAAATACTCCCTGTTTGTGTGGACTTGTTCTGAGGAATTCACCAGCCCAGGCAGTTTTCTCAAAGAATCTGCTTCGTTTTCCTTGCCCACTACAGGTCACCTGACACGTGTGTTCAGAGGCACCGATCCTGAGGTGAGTGGGAAAGGAACCTTTGATGTTCCCGGTTTTTAAGAATTGTGGAGCAAGCTGTGAGCTTGGCCAAGGGCAGAAGAGTGTACAGGGGAATTTGGATAGGCTGAAAGAAAATCCATTTCCATGTCTGCAGCAGCAAGAGCAAAGCCATTGCTGGCAAGTTCCTACTTTTCCATTTTGGAAAGAACTTGCAAGAACTAAAAGCTGAGTTTTGCAGAGAGAACATTGCTTGCTGGTGGCAGCCAGGGAGGAAGGCTGAAGTCAGAGCCATGTGCAGTTCTGTTGAATCAGCCCATTTCAATTGAGTTGGAGTGACTTGGAATCCCACTGCTATCAAAGCCTGTGATTTCTCCAGAGGAGAGCTGGTTGTAGATCTGAAACCAAAGAAGGTTATCCATGATAGGTCGAGGGCTGGCCCTCATGCTTCTCTCTTTCCACAGAGCACAGAACCAACAGCACTCTCTGCCCTGGCTCCCTCTGCTCCTGGAGAAGAGGCCAAAGAGGAGCAGAAGGAGCAAAATTACTACATGATTCCAGCAGTGGTCACAGCACAGCTCGAATATTCCAAGACAGTAAGTGCCACTTCTGGAGGGGGTTGTCTGTAGTGCAAGGCAGAGCTGCAAGTTTCTGAGCAGCCAGCACTTCATGCTGCTGCTGGCTGAGGATGCTGAGTGCTGCAGTCCTGCCAGGACCGAGCCATTGCCCCCAGCCCGGGACAGCTGGAAAATGGGCTTGGATCTGCAGTGTTGAGGCACCAAAGAGCTGCTGCCTCTGCAGGAGCCTCTGGCTGCTTGGCTCAGTGAAGCTCTATCTCTTGGCTTCTGCAGTGCTGTGGCCAAGGGCACACGGGGTCCTTCTGGAGCTCACAAGGCTTTGGTTTGTTTGTTTTCCCTTTTGGGAAACCTGTGTTTGCCTTGTGGAACTGGTCTGCAGTTTTCTTGAGTGGTTCTTCACTGCTCCAGAGTCTTTGTGCCCACCTGTCTCTTGGCTTTTGAGAAGCTGCAAGGAGATGATTGTGTTGTCCATGAAGCTGTGGGGGGCCGTTCTTGTCCCGTGCAGCAAAAGAAACCAACTGTGTAGTTCTGACCCCTCTTCTGAGGCAAAAACCAGAAGCAGCAAGTTTCTGTTGATCCACTTTGTGGTGAAGTCTGCAGCTTGGAGAACTGCGCTGGAGCCTCAAGTGGGGGTGAAGCTGCAAGTCCTTGACTGCTGTCTTGTGTTGCTAAGAACAGAAAGGACATCTGGAAATTCTGGATGCTGCATTTGAAGTCAAATGTGCCCCTCTGTGCCTGGGGAGCTGCCTGGGACACAAGGAGCCAGGGGTGCCGGTCAAGAGCAGCTGAACATGAGGCAGGGTGTGCCCAGGTGGCCAAGAAGGCCAAGGGCATCCTGGCCTGTGTCAGCAGGAGTGGGGCAGCAGGGGAAGGGCAGTGCCCATCCCCCCGGGCTGGGCAGCGCTGCAGCCGCAGCTCGAGTGCTGTGTCCAGTTCTGGGCCCCTGGGAAGCAGAAAGTCCTGGAGGGGCTGGAGCGTGTGCAGAGAAGGCCAAGGGAGCTGGGCAAGGATGTGGAGGACAAGCCCAGTGAGGAGGGGCTGAGGGAGCTCCAGCCTGGAGAACAGGAGGCACCTGAGGGACCTGCAGGCAGACTTCCAGCAATCCCTACGTGACAGTGCTCAGCGCAAGGGCTGCTTCCCTGCCAAACATCCCCTGGCTGCATCCAAGTGCTTTAGGCACTGCAGGAGGTGACACTTGCATCTTTTGCTTTGTCTGGTTGTTGGGTTGTTGGTTTGCTAGGTGCAGAATCCCTGTTCATCTTCTCTGTTCCCAGCAAGCCAAGATGCTACTGCACCACCTTTCCTGCCCTTTTCCAGCACTGGATGAGATGATTTGGAGAGAGTTGTAGTTTTCCATGTCTGCAGCAGCAAGGGCAAAGGCGTTCCTGGCTAGATCCTACTTTTCCATTTTGGAAAGTACTTGTAAGAACTAAAAGCTGAATTTTCCAGAGAGAACATTGCTTGCTGGTGGTAGCCAGGGAGGAAGACTGAAGTCAGAGCCAAATGCAGTTCTGTTGAATCAGCCCATTTCAACTGAGTTGGAGTGACTTGGAATCCCACTGCTATCAAAGCTTGTGATTTCTCCAGAGGAGAGCTGGTTGTAGATCTGAAACCAAAGAAGGTTATCCATGATAGGTCCAGGGCTGTCGCTCATGCTTCTCTCTTTCCACAGAGCACAGAACCAACAGCACTCTCTGCCCTGGCTCCCTCTGCTCCTGGAGAAGAGGCCAAAGAGGAGCAGGAGGAGCAAAATGACTCCATGACTGCAGTTGTGGTCACAGCACAGCCTGAACACTCCACGACAGTAAGTGCCACTACTGGAGGGGGCTGATTGGGGAAGCAGTAGGAGGGCAGTGACCATCCCTCTGTGCTGGATGCTCTTCCTCAGAGTTTAACTTCTCACCCTGCTCTCTTCCGCATGCCTACTGATCCTTTGGTTACTGTCCAAGCCGTCTGGCCTGTGTCATCTCATTCCTGCAGCCAAGATGCCTCATTATCTCTGTATCCTTGGGAATTTCGCATACTTGTGTCCCCTTCCCGTTAACATCCTTCCCCTTGTCACCTATCTTTACATTCCTTCATGCTGGGCTTGCACATACATCCTGTCTTTTCCTTCAGAAGCAATTTATACTGAAAATTGCAGCTATTGTTAAGCAATACACATCACCTTAATTCCTATTTCTAATCAATACCCCCTAATTTCTAGTCCCGTGTTTCAATCCAGGGATCCAGCCAGCACCTTGTGGAACAGCAGGACGTGGAAGGCAGCGGGGATGTGTCACCAGCAGGAACACTCACTTCAGCAGGGGCAGAGAGTCGTGAGGCACAGGAGACCCTCAGCCCCCCAGCTGATGAGCCGGTCTTCTTGAATGCAGCTGACCTCGTGCACACTGAGGTGGTTCAGAAGGCCATGCTTGTGGTGCAGAGACCCTTTGAGGAGCCAGAAGAACCGTCCAAGCAGAAGCACAATGGACATGAAGAGATGGCAGCAAATCACAAAGGAGCAGAGGCAGAGAGCCCTGCCTATGTCCCACACAGCCCTAGAGCTGATGGCCTGGTTCTCCTGGACACAGCCCAGGACATGCCAGCCTCAGCAGAAGGGACAGACAACCCAGGACAGACCGTGCACAGTCCAACAGCTGACACTTCAGTGTTCCTGGACTACAATGACTTCCTCCGGACCGAGGTGGTTAAGAAGGCTGTCCTGATGGTCCAGGAACCATTGGAACAGCCAAAAGAACCAAAGAAGCCAGAAGGAATCATGCACGAGGCCAGAGCAGCCAGAGACAGAGAGCCTGGCACATGCCCCACACAGCCCCACAGTCCATGACCCACCTCTGCTGGAAACAGCAGAGTATGACAGGAGTGGCTTCCCCCTCTTTTTTGTTTCTTCTTAGTTTGTAGGCTTTTAATGGATAAAAAACAGTATGTCTATCCACCTATACATATACCTATAGATACATTTATATAGAGACCTATATTTATAGAGACACATGTATGTACACATATGTATATATTTATATATACACACACATATATTCCTGTACCTATATCCATGTTTATATCTATATCCAATGTATAATGCACCCCTAGGAGTTAGTTAGTTACTTACAGCTCATTGATTATTAATGGTACTGCTATGTCTGTAGCAAATTGATTTGAGCTATCCCAAACTGGGCCTCAGTTTTATGCCTGTCTAGGAGTAGACAGACTAGTGGCACAGTTATAATCTAGTTTAAGGTGTGTTTAAGCTTTAGATAGCATAGTTATAGTGTGGTTATGGTGACTTCCTTAAGGGCAAAATTGTTTACATTCTTTCTTACACGGAATGCCAATTAGAAAACACCTGTAACTGTAAACTATCTAAAACTGTATTTAACCCCCCCTTTCCGGAAGAATAAACGGAGAACGCATGATCTAACCAAATTGGTCGTATGTGCGTTGCTCGGTCCAGCTTCCTTTAATTAGGAGTTCCCTGGTTTCATCTGGTGCCCGAACAGGGACAAAGTTCGCTTAAATGAGGTTTTTTGTTCGCTTGAATGCGGTTTTGATTGCTTAAATGCAGAGTTTTGATTCGCTTTAATGCGGTTTTGAAGTTCGCCTAAATGCGGAAGGAGTCTCCGTGTTTGCCTCTGGACCAGAGCGAGTGGGAACCGAGTTTCCCCGAACTGCGGACGGTGCCGAAACGAGCGAAGGAGCTGGGAAGCTGGTAGCGTGATCGTGGAGTTTCATTTGAAGAGTTACAGCGACACGCAGTGGAGAGAGAGGTAAGCCGCGGTCTGGAAACAAAGGAATCGAAAGTAAGATGGAAAAAGAATTCCAGGCAGCGACTCAGCTTCTAGCAAATATTATCTCAAACAGAGGAAATAAGATTAAAGAAAGTGAATTAGATCAGTTGGCCCTATGGGCCAGGAAGAGAAGGAAATTGAGCAAACCATCGCTCGTGTTTAGTGAGGCAGAGTGGAAAGAAATAGGCGAGTTGCTATGGGATCTCGCCATCAGCAGCGGGAGAGAAGGAAAGCTGGCTCAGGAGTTAGGAGCCACTTGGAAAAGTTCATAAATACCTTGCAGACATTCTTGGCTGAGCGAAAGGCCGCCCAGGCGGCGATCCAAGCTCTCGAAGGGGTAGCGGATGAAACAAAAGAAATCCAGAGATCTTCTAAGGTTGCAAGGTTTTTCGGTATCAGTACCACGCATCCAGTAAGTGGAAATGCAGCTCCAATTTGTTCCACGCTGCAAGAGGTAGTGAACGTGGTCTTGGAGTGCGTGGCTCAGCCACTGGAAGTGCCTCCCGCGACAGCCAGGCAGACTGAGATAGAACAGGAAGCACCGCACTCCCCAGACCCAGGGGGCGTGGTGGAAGATGAGATCCTAGGCAGAGCTGAAGGCAGAGAGAGGCGGAGAGCGGGGCAGTGAGGAGAGCGAGGTGGCGCGGCTCCCTCCCCCACTGGAAAACAAAGCGGCAGCGGTGTGGGCAGGAGCAGCTCCGCATCGTACAGCCGCGGCTCCACAGCCAGCCATGGTGCAGCCAGCAGCTCATTTTTCAGCAAGTCACAGCGGCGCAGTGCCCCCTGCCCTCTGACTCCGATTCAGATGGTGAAAATCCCGATCCCAATTTTCATGACACACCGCGACTGCAGAACCAATCACAACGTTCAAACAAACTACAGCAAATAGCCAAGCTTGCTGAATTATCAAACCGCCAAACTCAATTAGAACAGCAGACGGCTGCGGTTTCCCAGTTTTCCCCACGAAACAGGCAGAATCTCGCAGCTTTGCAGTCTGCACAGCCTGCTCCACCGTTTCCACCTCCTGCACAGCAGATGGCGCTGCCAGTTGCCCAACAGAACTCGATACAAAGGCGCTGGGCCAGCGTCTTGAAACAGGCGGTCCTCGAAGGAGATTTACACGTACCCAACTCAATTGCTTGTCCAGTTCTTATAGAAAATGCCCAGGCTCGGTGGGAGCCTCACGAATGGAAGGTATTGAGTTCAGCAAAGCAAACAGTTGCTACTTACGGAATTAGATCTGAAGCAGCCAAAAACATAATTCAGTACATCTTCACAGCAGATGTGCTGTGTCCTGCAGATTGTACAAATATAGCTTCACTGCTGTTAACACCCTCACAGCTCCTCATTTTTGAAAGAGTGGAGGTGTTTGGCAATTGAAGAGGCAAATAAACATCAACAAGCAGGGGATCCTTTTTATGGTCTTCAACCCGACATGCTGACAGGACAAGGACCGTATGCTACAACCAACATCCAGCCCACCTTCCCCATTGAGATCCATCAGATGGCTCAAACATTGGCCCACAGAGCCTTGCTTCTAGTTCCTGACAAGAAGAAACCTGCACCATATGCTATCATCAGGCAAGGGGCCACAGAACCATATGGACAATTACTGATAGACTGTCAGCTGCTTTAAAAGATGCATAAGACCTAACTACAGAGGTGCAAGATCACCTATTTTGTTCCCTCGCCTTTGAAAATGCCAATTCACGTACCAGAGCCATCCTAGCCTCCCTCCCTCAAGGTTGTGCAGTTGACGAGATGCTAGTACAGGCAACCAGAGCTGAACAGAGTGACCAGACAGCAGCATTTACAGCTGCCATGAAAAATGCGATGCAGAAACAAGCACACATCATTGCAGCAGCTCTGTCAGGAGACATCAACTATCCCAGTGACAACGAAAATCCATCATCCGACATTCCTGATTTTAAGTGTGGTGAAACAGGCCATATCATGCTAGCGCCTGCACCAACAACTTTGGAGTCCCTTGAATGATACACAAGGGATGAAAGAAGAGAAGAACCTGCAGTTGTGATACATCACCATGCAGCGAAGAAGGGAAGACCACAGGCGATTCCAGGACTTTTTGTTTATCACAAGAACATGAGAACGGGTGAATGACAAGGACTGAGTTTAGTGTTGTTTAATGCTTGTAGTTGTATGTGTGTTTCTGAAGGAGAAGCAGAACCTGTTTGATGCTGAGTCGATTTACCCGTGTATGTTCCCAATCAGAGATAACAGCTAACAGTAATAACAACGGTGACAACAACGATGTACCTTAAAGCACCCTGTGACGGCCCTGAAACTGCTGAAAACTGATTTTGTAAAATACAAAATATAATTATGGTTATAAAATTAAGTTTAACAAGTTGTTTTTAGTATTTAGAATTAAGTAATAACCAGTTAAATGAAGTGTTTGTTTTGGTTAGTGGTTTGGTGAAAAAGGTATAACTATATTATTTAATTTCTTTTGTATTTGTTTAATTGGAGTGTTGGCGATTTTTATGATAGAGTTCAGAGCTTGAACTCAAGCCAAAACTAACCCAAAAAGTGTTTTGGGAGCATAAGCTGTTGCCATTGCACCAAATTTCAAAACCACTGGTACCGAGCCCTGAGAATTTGATCATTTGGGCTATATGCCAAAAAAATATTGTTTAATATTTGGACATTTTGCCATAAAATCAGGTTTGTTGTCCATGAAAGAAAAGCAGCCAAAAATGGCAACACTTAACTGTTTTTTGAGTTTCTATTGTATTATAATTATTTTGAATTTGTTAAACCATTTTTAAATCAATTTATAAACAGCTTTCACAGCTGAAGAGTAACATGGGAAAATTTGTGGTTGTTGACACTCCATTTGACAAATGATTTGATTTATGGGGTTTTATTGGGTGGATCAAAGATTTGATCTGTTTTGGTGTGATGATTTTGTTGTTATTATAGTTATTTTAGGTTTTATGCTTGTTTGTTATAATATATGCAAAAATAATTAGCTGTGCTTTTAAGTTACCTTAAAAAGAAAATGGGGGAGATGTAGTAAATTGAGCTGAGCTATCCCAAACTGGACCTCTGTTTTAGGCCTGTCTAGAAGTAGACAGGCCTGTGGCGCAGTTAGAAATTCACTTTAAGGCGTGTTTAAACATTAGATGGCATAGTTATAGTGTAGTTTTGGTGACTTCATTAAGGGTGAAATTGTTTACATTCTTTTTTACACTGAATGCCAATTAGAAAACACCTGTAACTGTAAACTGTCTGAACTGTATTTAACCCCCGTTTCCAGAGGAATAAACGGAGAACGCAGGATTCAACCACATTGGTTTTCGTTCTGCATTGCTCGGTCCAGCTTCCCACTTTAATTAAGAGTTCCCTGGCTTCATAAACTGGTCAGGGCAGGGGGAAATCTCTACTGGTCTGTAGATATTCATACTGGTCTATACTGGTCTGAACTGGTTTATACTGCTCTGTACTGGTCCATACTGGTCTACACTGGTCTATACTGGTCCGTACTGGTTTTTACTCACACACACCCGCACACAGCACCATCGGCCCCATGGTCAGCCCGTGCCTGGCTCGCAGCCAGCGCTGGCACCGCCGTGCCCGGTGCTCCTCACGCTCCAGCTCCACCGCCAATACCTCTGAGGGCCCAGCCCTGCAGAGAGCTGGCTTGAAAATAATGAGCTGGACAGCATGGTCGAAAGTGTCTTGATAAATCAAAAAGGTTTAATAAAATAAAGAAAATAATACATAACAACAAAGATTAAAGCCGAACACAGTGTAGAGACCGATCCCACACCTGTTACAACACCCCGAGAATGCGAGGAACCCCTTTGTTCTGTCCCCTTTTCTACTTAATGACTGAGGATGGATCTATTGGAAAACTGCCAATAGAAGAGGTACAGGTTTTGACGAACAGTGACAAGGTCCAACAGGTGCTCCTCTCCTGGCACTGAGCCAATTACAAAGAGAAAAACACAGAACTTTCTGGTTAAGTTTCCTAAAATGTCCAAAGGTAAACCGAAACCCTTTCCTTATACAGAAATGCCCACTCGGGAGTGGGGGGTGCATTACTACAAGGGGCCCTGGCTCCCTTACAAATACCTGATTTACACCCGAGTCCTGGATCAAGGGTCCCAAATTCCTTGCCTCACCACTGTCTAGTTGCACACCTGGACCCACAGGGTCCCAGACCCGAAGTAACCAGGCCGTGTAAGCCTCATGTCCCCATCGTACAGTATCTTTTTGCAGATTACCTAGACTTTCATATGACAGGGACTCTGTGATGATCTCAACTTGTGGCTCTCCCGCAGGTTGTGAGGACCCTCCTTTCTTATCCTTATTACCTGGGTTTGATGATTTCACCTTAGATTTCTTTGTTTCCACAGGGGCGACTGCTGCTGGCTGTGACTGCCCCTGTGGTTCAGCTGGAACCTGGATGGCTGTAATGTCTGTGCGTTCCACTGCTGCACAATCAGACTCTCTCTTTTGGGGCAGGAGGAGGGCTTCCCACCAGCTGGGGAAACGTACTCCCTCAGCATCTGGCCCATCTCGCATATCTCCTTCAGCAAAAACCCCACCCAGTCCGGCTGGTTTATTTCTGAGGCTGGCTATGGGGCAAGGGCGGGCCATGGGGCAGCATCCCTATTTTGTGGGCTAGGTATGAGGGGGGTTACCCAGGTCAATCTCCCCTTATGTCTGAATGTTAAATAAAGTAAGCCTATAAGCAACACCAGCCACTCTATGATATCATTAGCATTCAGAGGAGATTTGAACCCTTCAAAAACTGGTGCGACCCAAAGAGCTGGGTGAAGGGTTGGGAAAAATTTTCCCCCAATGTCATTTCCTCACAGTAGGTACCATTGTTAAAGTAACCCCAAGACTACACAGTTAGTGTGTGATACCTCAGAATCCATGTGCCTGTCTTCCAGAGGAAGTTAAAGATCCATGAATTCCTCACCTTACTAACCCAGAAAGCAAACTGGATAACAGCCACAGGAGCCTTAGTTATAGGGCCCATGTTTAGATAAGGCCTGCAAATGGGAGAAATACAGCCACAACCACGTGCCACCCAAACCAGGGTAAGACCACATTAAGAAGGTTTCTATATCCAGTACACAAGAACTTAAGTCACTCCAGAACTGTTACTCCTTTTCCTCTCAATGCCCTTGTGGCTCACGTTGGGCAACAAAAGCTGTCTTGGTTTGGAAAGACAGGTATCTGCCAGGGAAAGCTGGAGCTCCCCTTGGAATGGAGAATGTAAACCCCTCACCCCCTCCAAATTATAATTTCGCAAATCAGGGCTTTCAGGCAAAGATTTGGGAATAGGAATAACAGTTCTTTACCAGAAATATTCACAATACAAATGTAGTAGTACAAAATTAACCCAAGCAAACAAACAAAAATCTGAGAAACCCTGACAGAGTCAGAGACACAACCTGACACCCTGTTGGTCAGGCTGTTGGAAGCAGCCCACAGTAAGTCCTCCTGGAGTGGCAGATGTGTTCTGTTGGGGTAGTGATGATCCTGAGGGAAAAGGGTCCAGTGATGGTGAGAAGGGTCCGATCTTCCTCCAAGAATCCAATGGAACCAGATCCCTCATGTTCCTACGTCTCAGTTTTTATCCAGGTAGGAACGGTTGGCTCCTCCCACTGGGTGGAGCATCTCACAATGGGATGATGGAATGTGTCCTGTCATTGGATTGAACACAGAAGGTTTTCTAGGGTTGAAAGTCAACAAATCCACTCTCCCCAAGGAATTCCCAATGTCCGTCTGTGTCCCAATGAATGTTCCTGCCCCGGCGTTCATCCAGGTGCCCACAGGGAGACGAAAAGATGTGGAGCCCCCTTAGCCAGGTGTCTTCCCAACACAGATCACCAGGACCACAGATCACCAGGGCTCTGCCCAACAGGGGTCACTGGGGATCATCCAACGCTGATCCTCCCATGGCGCATGGAGCTGGAGCAGCGCACGAAGCTCTTCTCTCTCTCAGGGCACTCCCAGGGCTTCCCCTAGTGTGCCTCCGTTGGTGTCTGGTCAAGTTAGATTTGTCTGAGAAGCTCTTCCCACACTCAGGACACTTGTAGGGCCTCTCCCCAGTGTGGATGCGCCGGTGGACAGTAAGAGTGGAGTTGTACTTGAAGCCCTTCCTGCAGTCAGGGCAGCGGAAGGGCCTCTCCCTCGTGTGAATCCGCTGATGGATGAGGAGATGGGAGCTGCAGTGAAACCTCTTCCCACAGTCGGGACACTCGTACGGCCTCTCCCCGGTGTGGATGCTCTGGTGGTATTTCAGGCTGGAGCTGCATCCAAAGCTCTTTCCACATTCCAAGCAGATGTAGGGCCCTTCCCTAGTGTGGATCACCTGATGCTGGATCAGGGTTGAGCTTCTTCTGAAGCTCTTCCCACATTCCCCACACTTGTAGGGCTTTTCCCCAGTGTGGATCCTGTGGTGTTGCCTAAGACGGCACTTCTGGCTGAAGCTCATCCCACATTTCCCACACCCATAGGGCTTTTCCCCAGTGTGGACCCTCTGGTGTTGCACCAGGTGGGAGCTCTGCCTGAAGCTCTTCCCACACTCCCCACACTCAAAGGGCCGTTCTCCAGTGTGGATCAGCTGGTGCTGGAGCAGATGGGAGCTCCGGCTGAAACCCTTCCCACATTCCAAGCACTTGTGGGGCTTCTCCCCTCCATCAGGCTTCTCCTCCAGCTCTGAGCTCCGGCTGGATCTCCAGCTGCCCTCCTGGCACAGGGGGGGTCTTTCCTCCTCGCACCTCCCTGGGATGGGTTTGCAGCCCCTCCTCCTGCCGGATCTCCGGGGCTTTTCCTCCTCCTCCATCCGGACACTACTTGGGAATGGAAAATCCTGGTTTGGGGAAAAAACAAGAGGAGAGAGTCTTAGCCTGGTGATTCCTCCTTGCCCAAGCTCCTCTCAGGAAATCATTGGGCACCTTGTGTCTGTAAGAACCTCCAAAACATCAAGATTCAGCCCAAATGTCCTCCAAACATCAAGACACAGATCAAAAACTCACCAAATATCCAGACTCAGACAAAACCTCTTCTAAATTATAAGGATGTCCCATAAACAGGGGAGCCCCAGGGAAGGAAGAAGAGGAAAGTGTCTTCACAAACAGATCCTGGGAATCTGCTTGGAGATAGGGCCAGGCACTTGGACATAAAGAAGGCACAGAAGAAGCCCTCAGTTCCAGAAAATGTTATTAACTGACCACACAGACTGCTGCTCAGCCAAGGTCCTGCTCAATTCATGAACTTGGAGAAGAAGAACAAAGACTTAACAGAGCTGTGAATATCCCTACCTAGACAGAAGTGGGGTGCATATTAAGGGGAGTATGTGGGAGGTGCATTGGGAAGTCTGAACCTCTCAAGTACTTCAGCCAATGAGGAAAGGGAGAAGGAGATGCAGCCAGGAAAATCAGGATGAAAAGGAGGCTGTGACCTCCAACAACTGGAGAGACCCCATGGGAAACGTCCCATGGCCTCCCCCTCTTTTTATGAATGAAATTATTTGTACAGGACTCCTCTGCCTTCTGGACACAAACCTCTGGTGATGGGAATTCTTCCACACACCTTGGGGCTGGTCTGGAATTCCTTCCACCGCCCGGGGCAGTGGGCAGTGAGTGGAGATGAAGGTGCCTCACCCAGTTTGGGTGATCGGCTCCCTCGGGTGGCAGCGGCACCGGGGATTGACTGGGGACCTGAGAGTGTCCAGGAGACAGACGAGTGACAGATCAGGGGGGTCTGTGAAGAGTCAGCAGGGAGAGAGCACTGAAAATCTCATCAGGGAGGGCACTGGGATCTTCAGGGAGTAAACATGGCAGGGCACCCATGCAGGGTGGAAAAGGGAAAGCCAGGAAGGGGTCCTGGCAAAAGGGATGATGATCCCAAAATATCTCTGAAGGGTCCCTTGGGAGAATGTTGAGGCAGTTTGCACATTCTCCCAGAGGGAATTAAGGACATGGACACCCAAGGGGGGCAATTAGGGAAGTCAAGAAGGGATTTAGACAACCGGGGATGGATGGTGTTGGTGTGCTGAGAAGGGAAAGGGTGAAGGGGAGTGTGCAGGAATATGGTTGAGGCAAGAAGCAGCAGCAGGAATCGCTGTGGTAAGAAAATAGATGATGGAAAAGAGGAGGAAGAGAAAAATACTGAGGAGTGGGACATTTTTCAGCAGGGTGTGAAGCTCAGAATTTGCCAGCTGATGCAGATCCCTTGTATCCCCAGTTTCCAGGAGAGGAAAACAAGGAGGTCAGCATCCTCATGAGGAGGAAGTCCACCCCTGCAGGGACATGGACTGGGAGGGGTGGCAGAGCTCCCATTACACCAGGGACCCACCACACTGGAGCCCTTGAGAACATTCAGGGTGGCTCTGCATCGACAGGAGGCCTTTCCTCACAGACACAGGGGCCTCTCCATCCACTCTGAATCTCTGACCTAAGGGGGGAAAAGGCAAAAAATGTCTTTGATGATTCAGGGGTTAAGTGGGAAAGATGAGCAGCTGTGTTTTATTCAACCACTCTTAGCAGATGTGGGGGATGGGTTTGAAATGCAGGAATTTTCATTTGCTCCTAAATGTGATTGTCATTTACTGGGAAGGGATTTGATGGCTACATTGGGAGTGCAAATTAATATTGTCAAAGGTGATACACAGGCTAGTTCTCCTGTACCTTGGTGACAAAAGTCTGGCAAGGCCCGGGCTGAAGTGAACCCAGAAGTGTGGGCAGCCCCCGGGAAATTGGGAAAATCAGATCCCCAGCCTCTCCAAATTCCTCTGAAGCAACCAGGACAAGTGGGGTCTAAAAGCAATACCCCATTCCAAGGGAGGGAAGGAAGGGCTCACAGCCTGGTATTAAGCCCCTGGGAAAGGCAGGGCTTTTGGAGGAGGGTGTCCTGGGTTATGGAATCAAAAATGTGTATTCTATTTTCATCTGCTGAAAGCAGTTGGGGAATTGTTCTTTATTTCTTGTAACTTTGGAAGGAGGGGGACGGGGGGGGGAGGGGTGGGTGCCTTTTGGGTAATGGGCCATCAACAGACTATACCCCTGGACTATACCCGCTCCCCCCAGAGCCCCATCTGCATGCATGGTCCTATTGTGGGATGCCCCGCCCGGTGGGGGGAGTCTACAATTGCTGCCGGGAAAACTGAGCCGGCCGGGGACAGACTTCACTTGCTTCACCCCGATTCCTGGGAGGAAGACGGCACCCCATCTCATCTTCGCCAGACCCCATCTCATCATCGCCGGACCCCATCTCACCATCACCTCACCCCTGGACCCCTCCTCATCACTCCTAGACCCTTCCTCATCACTCCTAGACCCTTTTTGGCTACAGGATCGTCCCTGCTCCAACAGAGCCACGTCTGTCATCCCAGGACTCACTTCTGGACTGCTTCCAACACCCTGACTAACAGGGTGCCAGGTGGCAGCTCTGATTCTGTCAGGGCTTTCCCAAATTGTTGTTGTTTGTTTGCTGGTTTGGTGGGGTAGTTTTGTTTCCTACCACATTTGTATTATTGATATTCCTAGTAAAGAACTGTTATTCCTATTCCCAAATCTTTGCCTGAGAGCCCTTAATTGAAAATTTATAATTTGGCAGGGGTGGGGGGTTTGCATTCTCTATTCTAAGGGAAACCCCAGTTTCCCTGGCAGACACCTGTCTTGTCAAACCAAGACAGATTTTGGCGCCCAACGTGGGGCACAAGGGCATTGAGACAGAGGAATAACAGTTCTTGTGTACTAGATAGAAGTCTACTGCTCAAAATCATGTGGTCCAGCTTTCCCTGGTTTGGCTGGCACGTGGTTGTGGCTGTATTTCTGCCATTTGCTGGCCCTTATCTAAACATGGGCCCTATAACCAAGGCTACTGTGGCTAGCATCCAGTTTATTTTGTGGGTTAATAAGGTGAGGAATTCGTGGATTTTTAACTTCCTTTGGAAAGCAGGCACATGGATTCAGGGCTATCATAGACTAACTCTGTGTTTCTGGGGTTACTTTAATAATGGTACATATTGTGAGGAAATGGCACCAGGGGAAATTTTCTCCCAACCCTTCACTCAGTTTTTTGGGTCTACTCCACCAGCTTTTCAAGGGTTAAATTTCCCTCTGAATGCTAATGACGTCATACAGTGGTTGGTGCTGCTTATAGGCCTATTCTATTTGGTATTCAGAGATAAAGGGAGACTGGCCTGGGTAAGCACTCTGATAACTACCCCAGAGAATAAAGATGCTGCCCAAGAGCCCACCCCTGTCCCACAGCCAGCCTCAGGCATAAACCACCTGGTTTGGGTGAAGGCTCTGATAAAAGAAATGCATGAGATGAACCAGATGCTGAAAGAGTACATTTCCCCAGCTGGTGAGAAACCTTCGCCCTGCCCTGACAAAAGAGAATCTGATACAGAACCCGCAGACATTACAACTGTCCATGTTCCAGCTGAGCCACAGGGGCAGTCACAGCCAGCAGCAGTTGCCCCTGTGGAAACAAGGAAATCTAAAGTGAAAACAGCAAACCCAGAGAGTAAAGATAAGAAGGGAGGGCCCTCACAAGACACAGGGGAATCACATGTTCAGATCATCACTGAGACCCTGTCATATGAAAGTCTCCGTAATCTGCAAAAAGATATTGTACGACGGGGACGTGAGGCTTACACAGCCTGGCTACTTCGGGTTTGGGATCTTATGGGCACAGGTGTCCAACTAGATGGTGGGGAGGCCAGGAATTTGGGACCCTTGACCCAGGACTCAGGTATAAATCAGGTATTTGTAAGGGAGCCTGGACCTCTTTCCCTCTGGCAGCGACTTTTAACGAGTGTGAGAGAAAGATTTGTCCACAGAGAAAGAATGCAGGAGCACCACCATAGAATGCGCTGGAAAACTCTGGAGGAGGGAATCCAACAGCTGAGGGAAGTGGCAGTACTAGAGGTACTTTTTGGGAGGAGTGGACAGCATGATAATGATCCTGACAAGGTTAGATGCACAGCGCAGATGTTATGGAACCTGGCAAATCTGGGGCCATCTCAGTATACTACATTTATTGCAACCATTAATGCTGAGGACAACCGAGTGACAGTGGGGGCTGTTGCCAATAAGCTTAGGAATTATGAGAGCATGATCAATGGCCCGCTGCAGGCTCATATCTCTGCCGTGGTGAAAGAGCTCAAAGAGGAAATGAGGGAGGTGAGGGAGGAGATGAGGAAGAGCAGTTCCAATGTGGCACCGGTGCGAGTCACAGGCCCCAGAGTCAGAGCCCAACGACCCCCAGCCAGAGAGAGAGGGTACACCCCGAGAGCTGACCTGTGGTTTTACCTGCGTGACCATGGGGAAGACATGGGAGTGTGGGATGGGAAACCTACCTATGTCCTGGCAGCCCGGGTGCGTGAGCTCAAGGAGAGGAAGACTCACCAAGGGGGTGCCACCAAAATGAAAGTAGCCTCAACCTCCTATGCCCAGGCTGTCAGTAGTCAGGATGCTGGAACCTCTAGTATGTATGCTCAGGGAGGGAATAACCAGTGCTAGAGGGGCCCTGCCTCTAGCCAGGTAGAGGAGAGGGACAATCGGATCTATTGGACTGTGTGGATCCGATGGCCTGGCACATCTGACCCACAGAAATACATGGCTTTGGTTGACACTGGCTCCCAATGTACCCTGATGCCGTCGGGGTATGTGGGAGCAGAACCCATCTCTATTTCTGGAGTGACAGGGGGGTCCCAGCAACTGACTGTATTGGAGGCCGAAGTGAGTTTGACTGGGAATGGGTGGCAGAAACACCCCATTGTGACTGGTCCAGAGGCCCCGTGCATCCTTGGCATAGACTATCTCAAAAATGGACATTTCAAAGACCCAAAAGGATATCGTTGGGCTTTTGGAGTAGCTGCTGTAGAGACGGAAGCAATCAGACAACTAAATACCCTGCCTGGTCTCTCCGACGACCCCTCTGCTGTGGGACTGCTGAGAGTTGAAGAACAACAGGTGCCAATCGCCACAGCAACAGTACACCGTCGGCAATACCGTACTGACAGAGACTCTGTGACTCCGATCCATGAGATGATTCGTAAACTGGAGAGCCAAGGGGTGGTCAGCAAAACCCACTCACCCTTCAACAGTCCCATTTGGCCTGTGCGTAAGTCTGAAGGGGAATGGAGATTGACTGTGGACTATCGTGCATTGAATGAAGTGACCCCACCACTGAGCGCTGCCGTGCCGGACATGCTGGAGCTCCAGTATGAGCTGGAGTCCAAGGCAGCAAAGTGGTATGTGACCATCGATATTGCCAATGCCTTCTTCTCCATTCCTTTGGCAGCAGAGTGCAGGCCCCAGTTTGCTTTCACCTGGAGGGGCGTTCAGTACACCTGGAACCGACTGCCCCAGGGGTGGAAGCACAGTCCCACCATCTGCCATGGACTGATCCAGGCTGCACTGGAGAAGGGTGAGGCTCCGGAACATCTACAGTACATTGATGACATCATTGTGTGGGGAAACACGGCAGTGGAAGTTTTCGAGAAAGGAGAAAAGATCATCCAGATTCTCCTGGAAGCTGGCTTTGCCATCAAGAAGAGTAAAGTCAAGGGACCTGCCCGAGAGATCCAGTTCCTGGGAGTGAAGTGGCAAGATGGACGGCGTCAGATCCCCACAGAGGTCATTAATAAGATCACCGCGATGTCTCCACCGACCAGCAAGAAGGAAACACAAGCTTTCCTAGGTGCCATAGGTTTCTGGAGGATGCACATCCCTGAGTACAGTCAGATTGTGAGCCCTCTGTACCTGGTTACCCGCAAAAAGAACGATTTCCACTGGGGCCCAGAGCAGCAACACTCCTTTGCCCAGATCAAGCAGGAAATCGCTCATGCGGTGGCCCTTGGCCCAGTCAGGACGGGACCAGAGGTAAAGAATGTGCTTTACTCCGCAGCTGGGAGCCATGGTCTGTCCTGGAGCCTTTGGCAGAAGGTGCCTGGTGAGACTCGAGGCCGACCACTGGGATTCTGGAGCCGAAGCTACAGAGGGTCTGAAGCCAATTACACTCCCACGGAGAAGGAGATCTTGGCTGCCTATGAAGGAGTTCAAGCTGCCTCAGAGGTGATTGGCACGGAAGCACAGCTCCTCCTGGCACCCCGACTACCAGTGCTGGGGTGGATGTTTAAAGGAAAGGTTCCCTCCACCCATCACGCCACTGATGCCACCTGGAGCAAATGGATTGCCCTCATCACTCAGCGCGCCCGTATTGGAAACCCGAATCGCCCTGGGATTCTGGAAGTGATCACCAACTGGCCGGAAGCTGAGAACTTCAGTCTCACCGAGGAAGAAGAACAAGAGCAGGTAACCCGGGCTGAAGAAGCTCCACCATATAACCAACTGCCAGCAGAAGAAGCATGCTACGCTCTTTTCACTGACGGTTCCTGTCGCATCGTAGGGATGAACCGAAAGTGGAAAGCAGCTGTGTGGAGCCCCACAAGACAGGTTGCACAAGCCACTGAAGGAGAAGGTGGGTCAAGCCAGCTTGCCGAACTCAAAGCTGTTCAATTGGCCCTGGACATCGCTGAAAGAGAGAAGTGGCCAAAGCTCTACCTCTACACCGATTCGTGGATGGTAGCTAATGCTCTGTGGGGCTGGCTGGAAAGGTGGAAAAAGGTCAGCTGGCAGCGTAGGGGAAAACCAATCTGGGCTGCTGATGAGTGGAAGGACATCGCCACCAGAGTAGGGAAACTACCTGTGAAAGTCCGTCATGTAGATGCCCATGTCCCCAAGAGTCGGGCTAATGAGGAGCACCGGAACAACGAACAGGTAGATCAGGCCGCGAAGATAGAAGTGTCTAAGATAGACTTGGATTGGCAACATAAGGGAGAGTTGTTCCTAGCTCGGTGGGCCCATGATGCCTCAGGTCATCAGGGCAGAGATGCCACCTATAAGTGGGCACGAGACCGAGGGGTAGATCTAACCATGGACAGTATCTCTCAGGTTATCCATGACTGTGAGACGTGTGCTGCCATCAAGCAGGCCAAGCGGGTGAAGCCCCTCTGGTATGGTGGATGGTGGTCCAAATATAAGTATGGGGAGGCCTGGCAGATTGATTACATCACCCTGCCCCAAACCCGCCAAGGCAAGCGCTATGTGCTGACCATGGTGGAAGCCACCACTGGGTGGCTGGAGACCTATCCTGTGCCTCATGCCACCGCCCGGAACACCATCCTGGGCCTTGAAAGACAAGTCCTGTGGAGACACGGCACCCCTGAGAGAATCGAGTCAGACAACGGGACCCATTTCAAGAACAGCCTTATAAACACCTGGGCTAAAGAACACGGCATTGAATGGATCTATCACATCCCTTATCATGCACCAGCTGCCGGGAAAGTGGAACGGTGCAATGGACTACTTAAGACCACTCTAAAGGCACTTGGCAGAGGGACCTTTAAGAACTGGGAAGTGAACTTAGCAAAAGCCACCTGGATGGTCAACACCCGAGGCTCCATCAATCGAGCTGGTCCTGCCCAGTCTACCCCTTTGCACACAGTAGATGGAGATAAAGTCCCTGTGGTGCACATGAGAGGTATTTTAGGAAAGACTGTCTGGATTAACCCCACCTCAGGCAAAGGCGAACCCATCCGTGGGATTGTTTTTGCTCAAGGACCTGGTTACACTTGGTGGGTAATGCAGAAAGATGGAAAAACCAGTTGTGTACCCCAAGAAAACCTAATCCTAAGTAAGAACTGAGTGTAGGGGTTCATTTTGCATAGTAGTTCATTGCTTTAGGTATGATGCAGATGATAATAGAATAAGGGGTGGATAATGTCCTGGGTTATGGAATCAAAAATGTGTATTCTATTTTCATCTGCTGAAAGCAGTTGGGGAATTGTTCTTTATTTCTTGTAACTTTGGAAGGAGGGGGACGGGGGGGGGAGGGGTGGGTGCCTTTTGGGTAATGGGCCATCAACAGACTATACCCCTGGACTATACCCGCTCCCCCCAGAGCCCCATCTGCATGCATGGTCCTATTGTGGGATGCCCCGCCCAGTGGGGGGAGTCTACAATTGCTGCCGGGAAAACTGAGCCGGCCGGGGACAGACTTCACTTGCTTCACCCCGATTCCTGGGAGGAAGACGGCACCCCATCTCATCTTCGCCAGACCCCATCTCATCATCGCCGGACCCCATCTCACCATCACCTCACCCCTGGACCCCTCCTCATCACTCCTAGACCCTTCCTCATCACTCCTAGACCCTTTTTGGCTACAGGATCGTCCCTGCTCCAACAGAGCCACGTCTGTCATCCCAGGACTCACTTCTGGACTGCTTCCAACACCCTGACTAACAGGGTGCCAGGTGGCAGCTCTGATTCTGTCAGGGCTTTCCCAAATTGTTGTTGTTTGTTTGCTGGTTTGGTGGGGTAGTTTTGTTTCCTACCACATTTGTATTATTGATATTCCTAGTAAAGAACTGTTATTCCTATTCCCAAATCTTTGCCTGAGAGCCCTTAATTGAAAATTTATAATTTGGCAGGGGTGGGGGGTTTGCATTCTCTATTCTAAGGGAAACCCCAGTTTCCCTGGCAGACACCTGTCTTGTCAAACCAAGACACAGGGCTCTCTCCCTGGAATGCTCCTGTGCTGCCAGGCAAGAAATCAGATGGAATCCACGGAACGGTGCAGGACCTAAGAACAATAAACGAGATTCTGAAACCCAGGCACCCCACAGTCTCAGATCCTGACACCATCTGGAACCAGGTTCCCTCCTTACACTGCTCCCATTCAGTCCTTGATGGAAAAGATGCTTTCTGGGGGTTTGGCCTTGGAGTGGGAACAAGAGGAAGAAGGGAAAATGGGAAAGACATGGTGGGTCTTGTTTGTGGACCATTCAGGGACAAGGGGTGGAGCTTCCTTTGCTGCTGGGTGGCTGATTATAAGAAGTCCCTGGGGAGCGCGGCGACCCGGAGCACGGCGAACAGGAGTGGGCAAACAGGGGCGTGGCTCAACTCAGGGCCTTGGACAAGGCAGTTTGCGCGGCAGTTCGCGCCGGCAGGGCAAGCCGGCAGGGTTGCTAGTGTTCTTGCTGGCAAGGTGTGCTGTGTGTTATTTTAGGTATTACTTCTGGTTGCTTCCCTTGGTTCTTTTTAGTAATGGTTTTCACAAGGTCAAAAACTATGGTTGGTGCAAGTGTATGTGACCAAGTGGAGCCCTCCAGAAAGGACGTGTCTGTACAGACCCATTCCTGCCCAGAGTGTTTGAGCTTATTGGTGGCTTCAGGGGGTGTAGTGGATGAGGCCTGCCTGAGGTGTGATCAGGTGAATGATCTCCTTTCGCTGGTGGCTGAGCTTAGGGAAGAAGTTGAAAGATTCAGGAGTATCAGGGAAAGTGAAAGGGAGATAGACTGGTGGAGTTCAACCCTTCCATCTTTAAGGGAGTTCTCTGACCGAGAATCTGAGGTCTCACACAACTCCCACTCTCAGGCAATAGAAGGGCACCTGGTAGATGAAGAGGAGTGGAAATGGGTCCCCGCTCGGGGAGGTAATAACAAAAACTCCTCCCCATCCCCCAGCCAGGTGCCACTTCAGAATAGGTATGAGGCCCTGGATCTAGAGACCTTACCAGATAATTTAAAAGATAATTTAGAAGAAAATTGTCTGCCCAGAAAGCCTCTCAATTATGATTCATCTCTAAGACAGATCACCACCTCTAACACCAAGAAGAAAAGAAGGATAATTGTAGTAGGTGACTCCCTTCTGAGGGGAACTGAGGGCCCCATATGTCGACAGGACCCATCCCACAGGGAGGTTCTGCTGCCTCCCTGGGGCCCGGGTAAGGGATATCACTGAGAGACTCCCTGGGCTGATTCAGCCCTCTGATTATTGCCCACTGCTGATACTCCAGGCTGGCAGTGATGAGATTGAAAAGAGGAGTGTCAGGGCAATTAAAAGGGACTTTAGGGCACTAGGACAAGTAGTTGATAGGGCAGGAGCACAGGTGGTGTTCTGCTCAGTCCCTTTGGTGGCAGAGAAAAATGGTGAAAGAAACAGGAGAACCCACATCATCAACAAGTGGCTCAAGGGTTGGGTGTCATTGGCACAATTTTGGATTCTTTGATCATGGGGAAACTTTTATGGCATCTGCTCTGTTGGAACCAGATGGGATACATCTCTCTGTTAAGGGCAGAAGGTTTGTAGCCCATGAACTGGCAGAACTCATTGAGAGGGCTTCAAACTGGGTTTGAAGGGGGAAGGGGATGCACCTGGGCTGTCTGGGAGCAGCCCCAAGGCTGGTGAGGCTGAGCTGGGGTGAAATCAGCAGCCCAGCTGAGGTGCAGGCACACCAATGCAGGCAGCGTGGGGAGCGGACAAGCAGAGCTGGAGGCCAAGGTGCAGCAGCAAAGCTGTGATGGAGTTGCAATCACAGAAACGTGGTGGGATGACTCACACGGCCGGAGCACTGCACTGGATGGCTCCAGGCTCTTCAGGAGAGACAGGAGAGGGAGAAGAGGTGGAGGGGTGGCCCTTTATTTTGGGAAAGTTTTTGATGCCATGGCTGTCGAAGATAATGATGATGGAGTTGAATGCCTGTGGGTAAGAATTAAGGGGAAGGCCAACAAGGCTGACATCCTCCTGGGAGTCTGTTATCGTCCACCCAGCCAGGAAGAGGTGGACAACTTGTTCTATGGGCAGCTGGAGAATGTTTCAGGATCTTCAGACCTTGTTCTTGCAGGCAACTTCAACCTGACAGACATCTGCTGGGAACTGAATAAAGCAGAAAAAAGCAGTCCAGGGAAATTTTAGAGTGTGTGGAGGACAACTTGTTGTCACAGCTGGTGAGTGAGCCCACTAGGGCAGGGACTGTGTTTGACCCGTTGTTTGCAAACAGGGATGGGCTGGTGGGAGCTGTGGGGGTTGGAGGCCGCTCGGGGCAGAGCGGCTTTGGTGGGTGCCAGAGTCACCCCTGGCCACGGGCACCCCCGAGACCCCGCACACATTTCTGGGCACCCCTGAGCTCCCCCCCGCCCCGCACCCCGAGGTTCCCCCGGCCCAAAAAACCCAACCCCGGGGCCGCAGCGGCCCGGAACCCGCTCAGCCAATCAAAACACGGGCGGGGCGCGCTGCGGCCAATGAGAGCGCGAGTTGGTGTGCGTCATCAGTTGCTGGGCAGAGCCTCGGGACAATCGGGGCCCAAAAGCGCTCTCAGCCAATCAGAGCGCGCGGCTTCGCTGCCGAGCCCGCCTCGGGCCGGACTGGCGCTCCCAGCGCCGCGAACTTCATCCCCAGTTCCTCCCGATGCCACCCCAGTCCCTCCCAGTCCATCCCAGTCCCTCCCAGGTGGGGCTGAGGGGGAGAAGGGGGAAAAGGGGGGAAAAGGGGGGAGCCGGAATGGAAGCGGGGGAGGAGGAGGGGACCCCCCAAAGGAAGAGCGGGAGGGGCTGAGGGTCGGGGGAAGGTGAGAGAGGGGTAGGAGAGGGTGGGAAAGTGGGGAAAAGGGGAGGATGGGACCCCAAAACTGAGCGGGAGGGGCTGGGGATTGGGGGGATTGCGGGAAAAGGGTGTGAAAGGGGTAAAAGGGGGGAATGGGACCCCAGAAGTGATTTGGGGAGAGGCTGGAGGTGGAGAGGGGGGATGGGAAAGGAGAAATGGGGGGAAGGGTGGAAAAGAGGAAGCGGCAGCGCGGGCAGGAGGGACCCGTGGTGGCCCTGGGGGCGGTTCGGAGCAGGGATCCGGGGGGCCCCGGAGTGCTGGGGGTGCTGGGGGGGCAGCGCCTGACCTGTGTCCGGCACACTCAGGGGTGCTCCAGTTTATGGCAAAGGCCGAGTGCCACTTCATTAACGGCACGGAGAAGGTGAGGTTCGTGGAGAGGCTGATCTACAACCGGGAGCAGTACGCGATGTACCACAGCGACGTGGGGCTGTACGTGGGGAACAACCCCTGTGGGGAGAAACAGGCCCAGTACTGGAACAGCAACCCAGATTTAATAGAGCAGATTCGGGCTCATGTGGACACGTTCTGCCGGCACAACTACAAGGTGGCCACCCCGTTCCTGGTGGAGCGCAGAGCTGAGCGTGGGGCAGAGCGCGTCCCCTCGGCCCTGCTCTGGGAATGACCCTGGAGCCCCTCAAAACCTCCCTGCGAATCGCCCCAGAGCCCTCAGCCCTCCTGGGGCCCATCCCCGGGACCTCCCAGTCCATCCCAGTCCGTTCCTGTCCACCCCGGCCTCTCCCAGTGCCCCCCCCGCGTGTCCATCCCGGCCGTGTGTGCAGCTGGCGCCTCTCAGCCAATCAGAGCGCGGGTTGCTGATGACTCATCAGTTGCCAGGCAGACCCGCAGCGCCGAGCGCCCCGCGCGGGACTCGGCCTCCCAGTGCCGCGAACTTCATTCCCAGTTCCTCCCAGTCCATTCCCAGTCCCTCCCAAGCCACACCGTCCCTCCCCTCTCTCTCCCAGTTCCCCCCAGCTGATCCCAGTGTGTCCCCTCTCTCTCCCAGTGCCCCCCAGCGTTTCCATCTCTTTGCTGCCCTCGAGTTCCCAGCCGGCTCCGGCGCCTGCTCTGCTCCGGGATGGATTTCTACCCTGCCCAGATCCAGCTGAGGTGGTTCCAGGGCCAGCAGGAGCTCTCGGGGCACGTGGTGGCCACCGCCGTGGTCCCAGCGGGGACTGGACCCACCAGCTCCTGGTGCTGCTGGAAAACCCCCGAACACGGGGTCACCTCCAGCTCCAGGTGGGGCACGTCAGCCTGGAGCAGCCCCTGAGCCGGCACTGGGGCGGGAGAGGCACTGGGGGGACTGGGAAGGGGATTGGGATGTGCTGGGGGGAACTGGGAGGGATTGGAGCGAGCCTGGAGGGGCTGGAAGGAGATCTAAGATTGGAAAGCGGGACCTGGGATGAGGTTGTTTGTGCTGGGAAGAGACTGGGAGGGGTCTGGGTGAGTCCTGGAGGAGCTGGGAAGGGACTGTGAGAGGCTTTGGGGGCCCTGGGGCAGTGGGGGGCAAATGGGAGGGGGTTGTGGGATCCTGAGAGGGACAGGAGGGGCTTTGGTGGGTCCTGGGGAGGCGGGAAGGGATTGGGAGGAGGTTTCAGGGGGTCCTGGGTGGGCTGGGGGATGCTGGGAGAGAGCTTGGAGGGGCTTGGGGAGTCTGTGAGAGGTTTTGGGGGGTCCTGACCCCTGCAGACCCCCCAGAGATGCTGCCGGACGCCGCCCACAGCAAGATGCTGACGGGGATCGGGGGCTTCGTGTTGGGCTTCATCTTCCTGGCACTGGGGCTTGGCTTCTACCTGTGCAGGAAGGTGAGGGGGGGTCCCGGGGGTCATGTCCCCCCTCCCCTGGAGCGTGTGTGCTCCCCCGGGCCCCCAGCCCGGTGTCACCCCTTTTCTCTGCCCACAGAGCTCCTGAGCCAGCAGCAGCCACAGCCCCTTCCTGTGGCCTCAGGCCCAGCCGGGACCCCCCGCTCTGTCCCCACGCTGATTTTGGGGGGTCGTGTGTCCCCCAGCCCCGCTGGCACTCTGTCCCTGCCCGGCTGCTCCCAGTGTTCCCAGTAAAGCTTCCCAGTTTGCCCCACTCCGTTTATGGGGGGCGGTGGGGAGGTGTGGAGGATGGGTTCCTCCAGAAATGGGGACATGTGAGCAATCCAGCTTCTCTGGATAAATAAGGCCTGTAACCATTCAAGGGCAGCAAAGCCACGTACAAGAAGGAACAAAAGATGACAGAAGTCACGTCCCAAGAAGAACAAAGGATGCTAACAGCTTCAGAATGTGAGAATTGGATAGAAGCCAAATGAAGGACTGCATAAACCTGCTGGATGTGCAAAAGCCGTCAACCAGTCCGGGCTAAAAGGCTGACGTGTGCTTTTAGGGTATATCCAATTGCAAAGCAGCACGTAACGCGTGATTAAGGCTGAAAACTGTATAAAAGGCACTGTCACATTGCAATAAATGGCTCACTTTGATCATATTGATCATGGAGTGATGGCCCATTCTTGATTCTTCTGCAAGTGGCCCCCGAGATAGGGACCAGACCCTTGGATTCCTTGAATGCTGCAGGAGAGTGGAAAGAGGAATGGAGGAAGAGCAGAAAAGCCGACTGAAAACATCCCTGCTGCCCCGGCAGGAAGCCTCGCCGAGGAGACGGCGGGGGGGGAAGAGGCACGGCAGAAAGGCAGCGATGTGAAGCAGCTGCAGGCTACCGGAATTGATGAAGAAAAACTCCCCCTGCTCAGGTGAGCGGTCGGGGAGAAGATGGGGCTCAGTGCCTGTCAGGAGCCACGGCTGTGGCAGCGACCCCCCCGCCCGATGCCAGCCAGCACGCTGGCAGCCTGCATGGCGTGCTCAGGTGTTGGTGGGCTGTTGGGTTATCCAGTGTGGCTGAAGAGGAAGATTTTCTTCCTCAAATCCACAGTCACTGCTGGAATTCTAGAAATGTTGAAGGTCGTAAATAAACTGCCTCTTTTCTGCCCTGGACATCTCAGCGTGTGGGTGTCATTTCTTCGTGTTGTGTGTGACAACTGGAGTGGCTCTGAGCAGGGAATCATGTTGGAAGCTACTGGGAGCAACTGGGAGGGAGTGGGAACTCCCTGCCGCTGGCCAGCTCCTCTGCCTGCAGTCCCTTCCCGTGCTGGCAGCACCAGCTCCCTCTTGCCTCCAGCCAAATGCCTGCCTGCACCTTGGGCTGCCTTTGCCAGCTCTCTTTTGCCAAGCCTTGGACTCACAGGCTTCTGCCCCAGCCCAGGGACATTTGTTATTTCCATCACCTGCTGGTTTTACACCAGGAACCATTCTGCTTTTACCGAAGAGGTGAATCTTTGGGATTGTGGTGCTTTCTTGTACACCATGTCCTGTTAGGACAAGAACAGGCTGTTCTTACAGCTTGGATTGTGGCTGTTCTTGCACCATTTATTCCACACTGCTTGACTAAAGAAAATCTATCCTTTGCCTTACTGAGTTTGAGCCACAGCTTAGTGCAAATATGTGTTAAAAGAGAAGGAATGCCATGACCCCCCTTTTATTTTTTGGTCACTAGTGGATACCTCCCTGAAGGATACAGAACAAACTCAAAAAGTTTGTGCATACATTGAAGAAAACACAACGCAAAATTCCCTCTGGGTGACGAGGTTAGAAAACCTGTTTTATCTGTGTCACTGTTTCTCACCACATCTACTTCAACTGACAATAAATTCAGCTGATTTTCTCCAGGCTGAGGCAGTTTTGCAATGAAGCAGCAGCGTGTCATGGTGCTAAATAACAATCTGGCATTTCCTACAATGCTGACTGCTACAGAGTCTGTCAGTAAACAGCCAGGCAGACTGGGTTATCACAGTCATCCTCCCCTCCTGTCCATCCCATTGTCTCCTCTGCAGAAGACACAGGCTATGGAAACAAGGCAAGGTTGCTCCCTATCTTCCTTCTCCACAGCACTTGTGGGCACCATGTTTTTTCCAAGGACTGCCTGTGCCTCTCTCTGCCCGCTTGCTTCTTTTCATTCTACAAAAGCAGAGAGCTGAAGGAGTCTCAGGCATGTGAGTGCCTCATCTCTCTTTCCCTCGAAAGGCTCTGCCTCCCAAAGCCCTGGTTACCTGCTGTGCTTTGGCATGAGAGCCCTTCAAGCCCAAAACACAAGGGCAGTGGACTTCAGCTGCCAAGCCTCTCTTGGCAATGGGATTGCTTTCACACTGCAGCCTCATGGGCAAGGGCTCTGTGGGAGCAGGGGCCATCACAGCCTGGGAGCTGCACACAGAGCAGGAAAAAGGAGCAGATCCTGCTGCCTTCTGCTGCTGCTGATCCTGTCAGCAACTGCCCTGGGAGTTCCTCAGGGAACTTCACGCCAAGAAACTGTTCCTGCCCAGCCAGGCATGCCCACGGCCAAAGCCCACACCACCTCACCCAGCTGTCCCACGGCCCTGCGGCCTCACCCGGACCTCTGGGCTGGCAGCAGCAGCAGCAGCAGCTCCCTGATTCACTGCTGGAGCTGGTGGCCCTCAGCTTCTCCCTGCTTGCCTCCTGTCAGTCTCTGGCTGTCCCAAGGTCTGCAGGGCAGCTGTGGCAAAAGTGGAGGCTCTGGAATTGCTTCCAAGGCCTGGCAGAGCTGCAGTCCCGGAGCCCTCTGTGCTCCCCGCTGGGCCCCTCCATCCCCTCAGCCCACCATCCCTCGGCAAAGCCCCAGCCCCTTCAGTTTCTTCAGCCCCACAGTCCTCTCCACCCCACTCGATCCATTCTGACCCATCCCGTCCCTTTAGACCCAC
>JADMLD010000430.1:0-71400 GCA_017589585.1 Phylloscopus whistleri
AATGCTGAATGCTACACAGGACATGAACAACCAGCAGGAGGTTCAGTGAGCCCTAGAAAATAAAGGCAGGTCTGGCAGAATGCCAGGAGAATGTGTGCCATTGGCTCCTGAAAGGATCTGGCATAGTTTTGCAGACTTTTGAAGGACAAAGCCAAGTCTGCTGACCTAGCAATATGATCATACATTGATGTGCCTATGCATGTTTCTGAAGTGTCTGAAATTCCCCCTTCTCTGTGTCTAACACCTGGCAATTAATTTTCAGGGGACAGAGCATAGTGTGCTCACCAATGACGAGTTGCTCATGAGTGAACTAAGAATGCTTCATGTGCTAAGAACCTTACCCATCCTTCATCAAACTGCAGGCCCGGCTGTGTGAAATATTAAAGGCCATTGCCTTGGTGGAAAGTTCTGCTCCCTTAAAAGATCCTCTACTAGAACTTTAAGCTGTTCTCATGCTCCTGCTTTCCCCTGGTTGTGTGAAAGGGTCCAGGAATGGTCATTGAGGCAGCGGTTCCGCTTTGGCTCTTCCAGCCTAACTGTGGAGCTCTTTTCTGCAGGCAGGAAAACTCTCCTCCTGGGAACCCAAGTGGTGCTACAGGTGTAAAAAAAGAGCAGGCAAATACCCATTCTCATTGCCAGAGGGCAATGGCTAATGGCTGTTGCCTTCCCTTGCTAGGCTGGCAGCCTGCTTTTCTACAGCCACTCTGTGTCTGCTGTTAGTGTATGGCTTACACCTCTAAGCACAAAGTTGTACTAGCTGAGCAGATTTAGAAGGCAGGATAGGATCCAACACAACTTACCTTTTTTTCAGTGTAAAATTTCAGCAGCAGGATTGGGATTGTTCATTGTTGGTACTAATTTAAAGTTTGGAAATATTTTTCCTTTTTCTGAGTGCTGTTAGTGAATTGTTGCACCAGAGGGACAAATTATGTAGTAAGTGCTCAGATATGATGCTTTCTAATGCATCATACTTCTGGAAGGACTCCACCTAGCTTTTAAGTGCTGAATAAACTCCCCCACTAGAATCCTTCCCTTCTTTTCCTGTCCCTAGCCCCATCTTCCTCACCAGTACCCTTTCTCTCTTCACCTTCCTCTGCTTTGGTGGAAAGAAGTATACTTTTCACAAACTTGGATGGTAAAAGCAGATGAAAACTTTGCACTGCCATTGTGTTCATCACCTACCTTTCACAGGCCAAGGACAGTTGTGTGAGCTTAAATTAAGAAAATGGTGGAAGAAGTGGCTGTCAGCAAGCAAACCTGAATTTTGCCTTGTACTGCTGAAGAATCCATGTGGGAGTTCCTGGTGGAACCAGGTGGTTTGTCTGTATTTGATGGTTGTCTTTTCTGTCCAGGCTGGATGCTCTGCTGGAAGCCTGGCTTGTCATGTTGCAGTAAGAGCAGTGACTCTGCTTGGCACTGGGGTGGCCATGGCACAGGCTGCCAACTTCAGCAGATGATCAAAAGGTGAGAGAAGCTCTTTGTCACACAACTGTCTGCACTACTCAAATGCTATGAGGACTGAGGTGCAAACATTTTATCTGTTTCTGTGTGTCAGGGTAAAATTTATGTTTCCCGCTGTGGTTCTGTGCTGATCTCTTAGGCTGCATACAAAGGTATGTAAAACAATGCAGTGAGAGAGAAGGGACTCCTGCTACCTGAGCAAAGAGTGTGCTTTCTAGGCAGCAGTAATCTTTGGAGATTGATTCCATGGGTGGAGCTCAAGGATGAAAATTTCATCCATTTGGCAGAACATAGCATAGCTGGATGATCTGGAGACCATCCAGATTTGTTGTTTCATTCAGAAGGATGAAAAGGGAAGTTTCTTCCCATCTTGTCTGTTCTTATCCTGCCAGGTATTGTTGCAGTCTAACAGGGAAACAATAGTCATAGGAGCATCAGTGATGCAGCAAGAGATGCAAAGGCTCAGGACAATGCCAGAAGAATCTGACACATGCTTTTCTGGATGCTGATCATTGTGTTTGGTATATCCAACATTTTGTGTTACAAAAACCTTTGGTTTCCAAAGAGGTTGGACTATTAATGCCGGTCCCTGTGTACCTGTCTTCTGCCAGCCTTGCTGTCTTAGCTGTTTTAGCAGTGCTTTGTCTACAATTCCTGGGCATAAAAGGGAGTGCTGATTTCTGAAAAAAAATGAACTGTGGTCACGTTATGACTTGTTTTTGACCAAATATCACTGCCCTAGTCTGTTTGTCCCATAGTTGTGTTGTCTGGCTTTAAAGCTGGTCCACTTTAGGCTGGTGACTTCGTTTAGGACTGTGAGAAAATGTACTGGGTGCCTCTCCTGTCCTACCAAATAATGACCTCTTCATGCCTTATGATTGTGCTCTCCACAGTGGAATGACTATACCGCTTCCCTGCTGAAGCAAATGTTTGTACAATACCTAATAAATATATGTATATGGACAGAGGTGTTCACACAGCAGACTCTCAGCCCTCTCTAAGGCTCCCTCACTGGTTTTCTGCTCCCTTCTTTTTCATTTCACCTAAGCTCTTCTAAAAGTCTTCAGTTTAGCACAAAATTAGTTTAAAGAGAAAAATAGCCATTGAATGCTTCTCACCTTCATAGTAAGTGGGAAACTTGAGCTGCTGCACTGCTGTAGATAATTTCTCTGTGTATTCTGCTGCCTGAAACTGCTCATGGGTAAAAAAACCAGCATTGCTTTTAAACCATTTTCACATCACAGTCATCACACCTCTCCAAAGCACTGCAAAGCTTCACAGAGTTCCGTGTTTAGCAATAGACAGTACAAGCCTGTTGATGTTAGCTGCCACTGTGCAGAGATGACTTGAGAAAAGCATCATCATTCTTTCTATGTGAGGTCTTGAGTCAACAAACACTTTTGTACTTTGTTTCCTCTTCTATGAACAGCACAAATGTGAATGTGCCATGCAGGAGGAATCCGTGAGGGTTAAGTGGTTTCTGTCTGCATCATGCTTCAGAAGACTCAGTAGCATTCCAGTTTATTCTGACAAGATAAATATAGATTTGCATTTGTGATGGGAGTTTTAATCTCTGCAGTGTGATTTTCAAGGAGATCTGTCTTTAGATAGTCTTACAGATGTTTTATGCTTCCAGCTTTGTTGTGATGTGTTTGCACTTTAACTCTGTGATAAAAGTCATGTCATAACTAACCAGGAAAACTGCTTCAGTGCCTCCTTTGAGGAGTTTGTGCTTGCTTTGAAACAATTCTGTCTTGTCCTGAATGATGTGATGATGTATTATCATGCTACTTTTTCAGAATGGCTGAAATTCTTTTAGAGGTGAAAGAAATGTCTGCCCTTTTAATTCTTTTTGTGAGAAAGGCATTGATCCTTTTCCTCTACCTTAAGGCAGAAGCAGTCAATAGCACTGAAAAGGACTGAAGAAGTAACGTAAACAAGAATTAAGTTCAGTGTTTGACCTGTGTTTCTTTTGGAAGGATGCTGGAGTTTGTCAGCAGACTATCTCTGAATAGCCATTGCCAGGATGAATACTTAATGACGCTTTCATGAAAGTTATACTTTGAAACAAATGGCTATAGTGTAAGAAAAATCTGTGAAAGTTCTCTCATGTTTTTTCACTCTTCTTTTCCAACTTGGTCTGCATTAAATTGGTGACAACAACTTTTCACTGTATCATAATCTTCATTCTGATAAATAAGGCACTTTGGGTAAAAAAAATGCTAAAAATTTTGTTTCATGAAGCAGCAAGACCTGTTTCTAGCTCTTCATTTTCTTTTCATGCACCAAGAGGTTTCTCACTTTCCCTTTAACAAGTCAGTCCCCTTTTGCAAGGGCACATGTTAGTGTCTCTTTGAAGTAGTGGGATTTCTGGTCAACTTGTGCCTCAAATGTACTTTTTCTGAAATATGCTTGGGCTACCTGGGTCCCTGCTCTTCCCTGTCTCCAGCTGCACATATGTGCTGTGTGAGGGGGCATCAAAGCATGAACACCAAGTACCTGCTCCATCACAGCACCTATCACAGCACCCTAAGGATCATGTAAGAGGTGAGAAGACTATCTGCTTTAGGTCTACTGGGCATGCTTGCTGAGACAGGGGCATGCTGTTTCTGCATTCAGACATGTGCCCATCCCTCTCCTTGAATGACACTGAACCTCACTGAACACTGAGTCCTCTTTCCCATTTAACAAAAGGACTGACTCAGTAGGATGCCTACTCTGAGGCAGGTTTTAGGATGGTTTTAGGTTACAGCCTTGTGATGTCCTGGGTTAGAGAAAGGGTGGGTAAGAATGAGATAGAGTAAGACCCTATTGTCAGTGCTTGAAAGCATTTTCTGTATTGCTTTCCTTAAATGTTGCCTGTATGCTCCAAAGAAACGTTGCAACCTTGGAAAGACATGTACAGGTGTGCAAGCTGTTGTACACTGCTGTGTGTAGACATCTGATATCTGTGAACTGTTTTCTGCCTGTTTGGTTTTTTTCCTCTTCCTTTATGTAACCTGGCCTAATGTAGTGTCATTTAAAAATGCCTATGGAAGGATATGTGGAAGGCTATATATGCATATCCTGTAGGTTGGTATTCAGCGTAAAATCAAAGGAAAGTGATGGGAAAACTTATCACCCTCACTTAGATTAACCAGAAGGAGGCAACAGACAGTACTGAAGTTCAGATATCAGCTCACTAGTTGGTGGGCAGGAACCACTCCTTGGAGAAAGTTAGACAGGAGAAATAGGAAGGGAAAAAAGGAGGTTACCCTGTGTCTCAAGGGAAAGAGAAAAATTTTCTACAGGATATTTTTGAGTGTTGTACGATTGCATAAGAGATTTTTTTTCAAGATGACAGTGGGAATGTGTGTTACTTATCATGAGATGTTCAAGTGAAGGGCCAAAGCAGGAAGTGTGGGTACATTATGGTGGATCCTGGAGGAACAGGTGTGGTGAACGGATGGCGTGGGAAGGGTAACACAGAGTATAATACAGGTTGTTGGCCACAGACATCGTGTGGCTGAATCCTGCACCTGGTCACTGCAGTCCGTCCTGCCTTGGCATGTAACAACCTCTTCCTATTTGTTTCCACCATTTCACTCTCTCTTCAGTGTGCATTTGTGTGGGTATAAGTGCCAGAACACAGACCGAAGGCCTGTCCTGGGTTACAATGTGGGGTGTAACCAAACTATGCATTCTTCTCCCACCTACATTATTCCTGGTGAAATGTGAATGGTAGGTCTCTTGCAACAGATTCCCAGTGCACTGAACCTTCCTGCCTGGTTCTGACCATACACAGTCTGGGCACTTTGGGGACTTGGGATACCACCACCACTGGGCAGATCCAGAGGGGGACCCAAACTTCCACAGGAAAACCAAACTTTCCATGGGACCACCACATTTGACAAGACTGCAACCATCACTTTGACAGGACTGTAACCACCACTTAACTGGACTGCAACCACCATCCTGACCAACAGAGTGCCAGGTTTTACTTTGACTTTGTGGGTCTAAGCTAGTTCTCCTGTGTCATTACATTTATTGTAATCTTTCTATTAAATTGTAACCAACCTGAAATCTCTCTCAAGGTATTTGTGCGGGGTTCATTTCTTCTGCTGGTTTACTTTCTGCCAGCAAAACATCATAGGGCCCCCGTGTTTGAAGTGTCATTAGCTGGGAAAGAACGGAAGGTGTGCTATCTTTCCTAGAGGATTTCAGTTGTTTGTGTGTGTTTGTGTGCAGCAGTGCTGTGAGCACAAGCAATCTGGTAGTGAACTCAGGCTTGTTCAGGAGGAGGAGACTGCGCTGCAAGAGACCCATTGTTAAAGACGATGACTGGGTGAATGCACAAGGTTCATGTGAGACCACAATCTGTTCTTAAACAGTCACGGAGAAGAGTGTGAATCAGCATAGGATAAATGTGTCATTTGAGGTGAGATGTTAAGCCTCTATGAAATAATACAATGCCTAAGCCAGATCCTGCCACTAACAGCTTTTGGTTCTCACACAAACAGCCTCTGTCATATCCCATGTAACTGAAATATGCAGATTGCCTTCACTAACCTGGGAAGAGCTGACAACATCTTCAATGTCTTTATATCCATGTGTCTGTCCTGATGGACGTGAATGGAAATGATTCTGTGGGTCCATTTGCAGATGCAGTCTATGGGAGCCCATAGGTTGAGGTTTTGAGAGAATGGTGTTCCTCTGGAGTCAATGCCAGAGCCAATATTTTCATCAATGATGTGCATGACAGACAAAATGCACTTTATGTCCTTTGTGGGTGACAAATTTGGGATGAAAGCACATTGTTGATACACTGGATGTACAGTTCCAATTACAAGAATTTAGTAATCTGGGGAAATGAACTAACAGGCCCTCAAGAAGTCCAGGAAAGAAGAGTGTGAATTCCTGTCTGTGAATAACCACAAGCAACAACTTAAGCTGGCTTCTAACTGAATAGGGAGGACCTTTGCAAAAGAGGAACCTGATGATGGACACCAAGATGAACAAGAACCAGAAGGGTTCCCTTGTAGCATTTACGGATAAACATGTATTTTGTTACATTATGAAAATTGTAGGGGAGCATATAGAGGAAAGTATTTATTCCATCTGTTCAGCAGATTTGAAGCCTCATCTGGAATACTATGTAAAATTTTGGGCTCTCCAGTGTGAGTGAAATGCTGAGTAACTGGAGTGACTCCAGCAGAAGACAGGGATTAGGTTGAGGGGTTTGGCAAGGTGTCTGTTGGGAGAAGATGGATTTGTTTAGCCTGGAAGTGAAATACTGAGAGGGAGTATGATTTTGAGGGTGTTGTTTGACAGCCATCTGAACATGATCCAGCAGTTCGGCAATAGTGTGGCCAGCAGGATCAGGGCACAGTACTCGGCTCTGGTGAGGTCACACTTAGAGTCTGGTTTTGGAACTGTCATGACAAGAAGGAAATTGAAGAGCTGGAGCATGTCCAGAGAAGAGCAATGGAGCTGATGAAGGATCTGGAGAACAAACACAATGTGGAGTGGCTGAGAGAACTTGGAGTGTTTAGTCTCTAGAAAAGGAGGCTCAGACACGACTTAACTGTCGTCTACAACCACCTAAAAGGAGATTGTGACAAGTGGGAATTGATCTTTTTTCCCAGGCAACAAGTGGCAGGATGAGAGGAAACAGCCTCTAGTTGCATCAGGGGAGGCTTAGGTTGCATATTAGGAAAAAATATATTTTCACAGAAGGGTTGGCAGTCATTGGAACAGGCTGGCTAAGATGATGTTGAGTCACTGTCTCTAGAGGTATTTAAAAGAGGTTTAGATGTAGCACTGAGGGACATGGTTTAATGGTGGTCTTGGCAGCACTGGGTGAACAGTTGAACTTGATGATTTTAAAAATGTTTTTCAACCTAAATGATACTATGATTCTGTGATTCTTATTCTCACCTTAAATTGCCCATTGGAAGGTTACAGAGAGGAAAAAGACAGAGTCTGCTCAAAGGTGCAGAGTGAAGGGAATAATGAGTGAAGAATAACGGGAACAAGTTGCAGCAAGGGAAATTTTGACTGAACAATAAAAAAAAATTCACCTGAAATCAGGATTGCCTTTGGACAGGGACCAGACTGAGGAGTACAGTATAAGCATTGAGATTTTCAAAAACAGGGTGTTTCAGTGAAGACCCCCAGAGGTCTCATTCAACATAAATTGTTCTGTGATTCTCTAGAGATTCAACAAGTGGGATTTCTTAATATCCGGCATGCTCGTATCATCATTGCACTGAGGATGTATGGCTTCCCTGAGTGCACAGAGGTACAGTTAGGGTCTTCCACACACAGCCCATGTACCCTCTGATGGCACCCCTGCTATGTACGTAAGAAGGTGCGGGAGAAGACATTTGGACAGCATCAGAAGTCTTGCAGAGTGACAATTATTGATTGCAGATAGGAAAATGTTATCTGTAGGTCATTCCTTGAGAACTAAGGAAAAAGAATCCTAACAGGTTATTTAACTCCTGAATCAGTCCCCAGACACATGTTGGCTTGACATAATTTTTACAGGGGATCCAACTACATCTGAAACATATTTTTATAAAATATAATTGCATATAAAATAAGATGCAAAAGCATTGTCACTGATTTATTTCTGAAGGTAAGTCTATATGGTGTTCTGGAAGCAGATAAGGGGCCAATCATTCCATGCCCTGAGCCAAAATCAGTGTAGAAGCTGTATCATTGTGGTGTTACGTAGGGAAGAATTACCACATAGCACAGGACATTAACTTAGCCCAAACACTTTCAAGCCCCCAGTCAGCACAAAAGCTGCAAATTGAGCTCTTTCTGCAAAAGCTGATGAAGATATAACTCATCTCTTATTCCCCAAGCAGGCACTACAATAATTTGCTGGCAGTATTTGCATGTGCTTTTATTCCCACTGTGCAGAAATTTAGTCTCTCAAGTCGATGGATGTGAACCAGTTTATAAACCAAATATTTTTTTGAGATTTTTGTCATCTTCACTATTTATAGGTATTTACTGAGAGGGACATATTGCTAAGGAAAATGAGTCAGGCCTTCTCAAAGAGGAAAGGGTGATGAAAGAAGACTAGGCAAGCAGTTTTTAGGAACTTCTTTTTTTTATTTCATTTTTTATAAAGGATGCCATTCTTTTATTTAGGTTTCATTGTTTGCGATTACTTGCCATGCTCCTGAGATGCTTTTCAAGTTATAAATTGCTTGTTGCAAGTACTTGATATTAAAGGTGAGGTTTGATGTGTGCTGGTTAATTTGGAGTGGTCACATGTGGGGCACCACATGTCCCTATTCCTTTTTATTCTCTAGATTGGAAATGTAGAACAAACACTTGCTGTTCACACTGAAGCCTCAGTGTACGTTCTTCAATTTTCACATATATCTGCCTGACTCCTTTTATGTTGCTTCCAAAAAATTCTTTGTTTAGAATATGCAGAGAAAGCAAGTATGCAAGTTAATAAGTACTGAAGTTATATATTTGCTATGGATTGGCAATTGTGGTGGCCTGGTAAATGGAGATGGAGTTTTGATATTAAACACTATAGGCTTTGGCTGATTCAGCAGGCTGCTGCAAATCATTAAAAAAATGTATGAAAAAGAATGGACTTCATCTGGAATAGTTAAGAAGCACTATTTCTGAATTGCAGAGACTTTGGAATAAGCTTGCAAAAAAACTTCCTCATGTTATTTTATAACATCACTGTACTTTGATTTGATAAGACTTTGGGTCCAATGATGACTTTACTATTAAGGAGTGGGAGCTTGAGTTAAGAGAGATTTCAGTAGCTAAGGCAACCATCTCACAACAGTGCAGTACTGCAGAAAACAATAACCATTGTTAAATGATGTAATGAAATTAATGATCTTGAGGAAACACTTTTTGTTTTGATGTTTTAATCTGCTAGGAGAGCAGGCCATTAGCTAGTAAGGTTGGTCAACATGTTCTTCTGAGAGCACCTGTTTTATTTTGTTTGTAACTTTTTTTTTCTGACTGAAGAACAATGAGGACTTATCTTTTGTTTTACTCCCTCAGTCTGGCTGTTCTGAAATATTGTTTGGTTTTGGAAAAAACATTTGAACTTTCTCTGAAATAAGATGTGGTAGATAAGGAATATGAAAACATGTTTACCTTTAAAAAAAAAATCTTAACTTATCTCATTGTTTCTCCTACTTGCTTCCCTAATTTAGATAAGGAATTTGTCATTAAGAACAGATTCATATTTTGGTAAAAAAAATTAACCAAACCAAACCACTGTTATGTCAATGTCTTTGTTTCTTTCTGATACGCATCAAGTTGTTCTTAATGAACTGGAAAAGTGGGCTTAATCAGAAAGCTGAAATTCAGTAATGAAAGAGAAATCAAATGCTCAACTACAAGAGAATAAGAAAGGGATGAGGAGATGTCAGGGCCTTGGATTAGGTTCTTTAGAATATATTGTTGTGAAAAAGCCAGATTTTGTCCTTGAATTTATTAATGGCATAGTCTGTGTAACAGAAAAGACAAATTATTCTGTGGTTGGTAAGGCTGTATTACAGTAACTCTTATAGTTGTATACCAGGCTCTAAGAAGATACAGACAAATTGGAGAGAGGCAAGAGGAATATGTTAAAAGGCTTAAAGAAAACATGAGTTCTGAAGAAAGGCTGGAGTTTGATCTATAAAAAGGAGTGGTTAAACAGGACTTGGTAAATCTTCAGAAGTATAGAAATGATTGAAGAGGATGATCATCAATTGTACTTTGTAGCCAAGCAAAGTAGAACAAAAAGTAATTTGTTTAATTTTAGGGACAGAAATACAGGTTAGGTGTTAAAAGCTTTTTCATAATTTTGCCATCATTGCATGCTGTAATTGAGGCAGTCATTAAACTGCCTCATAAGGAAGTCGTAAGGAAGTGGTGGGCCCTGACTCACTGGATGCCCTCTCATATGGGAAAACCAGAGGAATATTAGTCAAGAGTAGTTTAGATGTTGTTTGTTCTGCCATGGGGTTTGGTCTTCTTATCACTGTGCTACTGTGTGCATTATTTAAAAACACCACAATCTTACCAAGGTAGTCCGCCCTTTGAATGCTCTCTAACACAAATGTCATGAATTTAGGAAAATCAAAATTACTAGCGGCAAGTGTAGTTTCCCATTTAAATTGTATTCTCATTTGATATTAACCCATAACCGAGGAACACAAGAAGTCATGATATGTGTAGAAAGCAGCTGAAAAGAGGACAACCATTCGCGGATCAGGAAAAAAAATGAAAAAGAAAGAGGAAATTTCAGCCTGGTTGAGATTTCCAACACCCTCTGGAGAGTCAGGACTGACATGACACACAGCTTGACCACATAATTTAGCTACAGAGCTACAGACAGCAAAATGTGAGTGCAAATGAGGCCTGAAGAGTAGAAATTCAGGAGTTATAAATGATACCTTGTTCCCTTAAGAAAGGTGTATTTTTTTGTGCTCAGACCTTGACCTGTTCAAATTAGCCCTGCTTGCAACACAAGGCATTGATTTAATTTAATGCTGTAAGCCTCTTGTCTGATGAAGTTAGCTGAAATACTAGCTTTTGGTTTTTTCTGATTTATTTTCTTTTACTATCATAATTGTTTTTTCTAAGACATGTTTTTCCTAAGTTTTTTTTTATTATTATTTATTCCTCTGTAGACTTCTAAAATACAATCTTTCTTCTCCGTCTCTCCCACTAAATTCCTCATTCATTTGTAATGTCAGCTACTGTAGGATCCACCTACCAAAGCCCACCTAATTGTTAGTCATCTCTCCACCTCACCATCTGCAGGCCATGCCATTCATGGCATCAAATCCCTGCTCACCATATTTCAGTTACTCATATCTTCCTTTCAAGTTACGATTTACTTGGGTGCTGTGCTGCTTTTTCCCTCTTTCCTGCACACCTCTCCTTCTTAAAGCCGTTTTTCTTGACATCAGGCTTCGAAGCAACATGGTGTGCAAGGCTTTAATCCTTCATTTCTGAGATCCAGGAGTCCCTGTGTGGTGATGGCTGAGCAGTCCTCCTGTTCACATAGAAACACAGAATCATAGTGTTCATCATATCCTGAGCTGGAAGGAACCCACAAGGATCATCAAAATCCATCTTCTGGCCCTGCACAGGGCAGCCCCAAGAGTCTCACCATGTTCCTGAGAGCATTGTCCAAGCACTTCTCCAACTTTGTCAGGCTTGGTGCTGTGACTACTTCGCTGGGGAATCCAGCCCAGTGCCCAACCACCCACTGGGTAAGGAACCTTTTATTATATCCAGGCATTCCTCTCACAAGGACGTTGTAGACTGCAATGAGGTCTCCCCTCTGTTTCCTCCAGGATGAACAGACCAAATAGCCTCAGCTGCTCCTCATATGGCTTCACCTTAAGGCCCTTCAACAATTTTGTTGGTCTCTTTGGATGCTCTCTAACAGCTTAATGTCTTTTTTATATTGTGGCACTCAAAACTGTCTCCAGCACTCGAGGTGAGGCCACCCCAGTGCAGAGCAGAGTGGACAATCCCCTCCCTTGTCCAGCTGGTGATGCTGTGCCTGATGCCCCTCCCAGGACACAGGTGGCCCTCCTGGCTGCCAGGGCACTGCTGGCTCATGATCAACTTGCCACAGACCAGGAACACCTAAGTCCTTTTCCATGGCACTGCTCTCCAGCAGCTTTTGAAAAAATAGCTTTTGAAATTTAATAATTGCTGGCTGTTATTCATATACAAGATAATGACCGTTTCAGGGCATTATCTCAGTGACATAGACCACAGAATGATAGACTCATAGAATCGTATGGGTTGGAAAAGAACTGTAAGATTTTTGAGTACAATCATTAACATACTGCTGACAAATATTCCACTAAACCATGTTGCTGAGTGTCACATCTATGCGTTTTTAAAGTACCTTTGGGGATAGTGACTCAACGCTTCCCTGGACAGCCTTTTCCAAAGCCTTTTGACAAACTTCTGGTGAAGAAATTTTTCCTAATATATTTGCAGTGAACTGGAGACTCAACAGTTTCTGGATCTTGAGATTTTTAGTCATTTGTTGGGAGATGCAGTATTGGCTACAAGTGCTAATGAGATGGAAACTGATCATCTGTAGCATTTCAGGGATAGGCATGACAGAAATAGGATAAAAGGAAAGCATGATTGTGACCTCCTGAAAATGAGCAGGCAAATAGTCCAGTGGGCTGCAGATTTTTGATTACTGGGAAGACTGTGCCACTGTACTGGATGAGTGGATAGTGAGGTGGATTGAGAATTGGCTGAATGGCAGATCCCAGAGGTCCATCGTCAATGGGACAGTGTCGAGTTGGAGGCCTGTCACTCACAGGGTCTCACAGGGTTCAATACTGGGCCCAGTGTTATTTAACTTACCAATGACTTGGGTGAATGGGCAGATGCCTTCTCACCAAGTTTACCAATGACACAAAACTTGGAGCAGTGGCTGATGCCCCAGAGGGCTGTGCAGTCTTCCAGAAGGGTCTTGACAGAATGGAGAAATAGGAAGAGAAGAAACTGAAATTCAACAGAGGCAAGTGCAAGGTCCTGCACGTGGGGAAGCACAACCCCAGGCCACAGCACAGGCTAGGGGTGACCTGCTGGAAATCAGCTCTGCAGAGAAGGACCAGGGGGCCCTGGTGGACAACAAGCTGTCCCTGAGCCAGCAGTGTGTCCTGGGGGCCAAGAAGGCCAGTGGGATCCTGAGGTGCCTTGGGAAGACCATTACCTGCAGTTTGAGGGAGGTTATTCTGTCCCTCTCCTCAGCCCTGGTGAGGCACCTCTGGAGTGCTGTGCCCAGTTCTGGGCTCCTCAGGACAAGAGAATCAAGGAACTACTGAAGAGGGCCCAAGACAGGGCTAAGAAGATGATGAGATGGCTGGAGGATCTCTCTTATGAAGAAAATCCAAGGGTTCAGCCTGGAGGAGAGACAACTGAGAGGGCACCTTATTAATGCCCCTGAGGGTAATGATCCTATGTATGTGAGTATCTGAAGGGAGGGTGTCAAGAGAAGGGGGCCAGGCTCTCTCCCGTGGTGTCCAGCAACAGGACAAGGAGCAATGGGCACAAGCAAACACAGAAAATTCCTTGAATATGAGGAAATAATTCTTTATTTTGGGAGTGAGAGAGCACTGTGAAACAGGCTGCCAGGAGAGATTTTAGAGTCTTCTTCTCTGGATGAATTCAAACCCCATCTTGATGCAATCCTATGCAATATGCTACAGGATGGCCCTGCTTGGGCAGGGAGGCTGGACTACATGACCCTACTGGTGTTCCTTTTGAACCCTACATATTCTGTAATTTTGTAGTTCTGTTTTAAAAAGGCAAAGGGGCAAGGGGGCAGGAGATAGGACAATTCATGTAATGCAGTGAGAAGAGTGCCAACAAGTGGCGTGCACAGCTGCGTGCGTGTGGGATTACTCAGACAGGTATAGGTGCAGCCATCAGGAGGGTCAGTTGGACCAACACTTAACCTCCATTTTATCACTCCACCAACAATGAGAGAAAGGATAGCAGTGGATTTTATGTGATAAGTTTTTGCTGGAAAGCAAAACAGAGGGCCAAAAATCTCTTCTGTCTCACTCTCTGATTCTGTTTGACAGCCTGGCCTGAGCCGTGTGTCCCATTCATGCATGGATATCTTCCCTGACTTGCTGGAATCAGAGTCATGCAGAAGCATTCCAGGCAGGGCTGCTGGCAAGCAGCACATTTTACCTGAATGCTAGCTGCTTGCAGGGGCGTTGTTCATATTCATGAAAGGGTGAGACCCTGAGGATCAGAAATGAGAGTAATTTAGCAGTATGAGAGTTTTGGAAGGACACGTGGAGATCCTTCTCTTCTGCTGTCTGTGGGAGGGAGGGTGAGCAAAAGAGAGCTTATTTTAAACATGAACTAAGTGATTTTTAGTGACTTCTTTAAAGAAAGAAAAGACACACTTTTAGTCTTCCTGAGTAATTTAAAGTGACAGAATCTGGTGAGAGACAGTATCATTTTATTAGGCACAAAATCTTGAAAAATATCTCAAAGTTGTAACCCTGAGACAGAAATAGAGGTGCAAAAATTTTGTAATGTTTTAAATGGCTTGGTAATACCAGCATACTCAATACTCTCTTTTCAAAAAAATGTCAGCCCTCAGCAAAAGGAATGTAGAGGGTGAGAAGACTGGTTTGATCAGGGATGGATAAGCTTTTTCTGAAATTTCTCCTACAGCAAAATCCCCTTTACATTTCAACCTGGAAGAAGATAGAGGGAAGGGAGATCTTCTGCCCATTCCTGTTGTTACACCCAAATCAGAAGTAAATTTCCAAACAATTTGTGTATTTACTAAAAACAATACCCGAATCTGATGCTGTGTGTGGGGAAACAGCATGATGTTTTACAGAAGGGGACAATGAAACATAGGACCTTACAGTCTTAGACGCACTTCAACATGGTAATGAAAAACAATACAAGGATATAAATAATGTTAGGGATTGCAAAAAAGAGAGCATAAGAACGTTTTCAACATGGTGAGGTTTTAGAAAGATTCAGTCCAAACAACGTGCAAACCAGCTGTATCTACCACTGCATGAGAAACATTGAGAGGCATTTCTATCGCTGCTTCCCACAAGGGCAACAACTTTTCCAGCATGCTGCAGGGAAAGAGGAAGCTAGGCCAGTGTTTTGCTGTTACCTTTCAGGGTGGAGATTAAACTGCCTTGCAGCTATGTCCCTGGTTGGGAAATAGCAGCAACACAGCCAGGCAGACTGTCAAGCAGGAGCTCTGAGCTGCTGTTCATGGTAATGGTACCAGCTGCTCTGTGCACACATGTAGTTTGACATGGATATGAACTGGGATCTCAGAGATAGTAGCTGGCACCATGAGGGCCTTAAAGTGAGTTTTTATCATGTAGGGTACCACTATCCAGCCTCTCCTCCACCCATGGGTACAGAATTCAGCCTCTCTGCTCATGGGTCCCTGCTGAGTTTTACTTCCATGGTGTTTCTAAGGCATGGGAAGCATGTCACTCTTCCTGACTCAGTAGAGGTACACTTGGGATATGTGCACAAAAAGTACACATTTTGTGTAGCCAGACCAAGAGTTTCCATAAACACATGTGTACAATCCATTTATATTGTAAGTTGCATGTTTTACATAGACTGTGCAGGAAAGTAGTGATTACATGAGAGATACTTGGTGTCAGCTGAATAATAATCACAGATTACATCAGTATGCCTTCCATCCCTCTTCTGTCTCCTTCGTCCTACCTTTGTTCACCAGACCAGTGCTCTTTTTAGATGCCTGTGTCTCTTCATGGAAAACTGGAAGCATTTTGGAGTTTGCCTACCCCATGCAATGAAGAGGCATTGATTTTATCTCAGGTCTAGAAATGTTATGCAGGTGTGTTAATGCAGCCTCTATTGGAGGACAACTAGCCTAACCAAAAAGTAAGATGGATTAACCAATGTGAAGCAGCAAACTAAAGTGTCCTCTGTACTCCTGTTGTCTCAGGTCTCCATAAACTCCTGCATCCTTCTGCATAAACTCACCCTTGCCTGAGTTTGATGGGAACTGGGTCAGGCCAGTACTGCCAACCTGAATAATTTTATTGCAAACTGTGAAGTTTGGGGGTGTTTTCACAGCTTCCTCAGGAAGAACTGGATGGAAAAGTGCCCACAAATCTGCCCTTAGTCAAAATCAGTCGCCCTCTCTAAGACTGTAAGACAGAGCCAAATCAAATAGTTGCTCTCCTCCACTTACATCCTGAAGTGTATCATCCATCTTCAGCTGTGTTGAAGGGATGCCCAAAGGCAACAAGACAGCTGCTCCAAGCTTGGGGAGGGTAAGGTGCTGTGGGGAGCCTAGCATGGAAAAGTGAAAGGGCGCAAGTACTGGGCGGGAGAAACAAGACAGAAAGAGGAGAGTTGAGTTTGGAAGAAGGGCTAAGTGTAGCATGGCAGGTAATTGGGTCCCTGCCAAGAAAAAAGGGACAGAAACGTGGCATTACCACCCTCATTAGCTGGGGGGGGGGGGGGCAGGCAAGGCAGGAAGTCTCAAGGACATAGGAGGAATACTGGTTCTCACAGTGGTGGGAGGAGAAAGGTAAAGAGGAACAAAATGTCTTTCATTCTGTTTGGGAAATCATAATTAAAAGATTTGAAGCAATCAGGTTCAGATAAATAGAAATTATGTGCTTTTAAAGTATAGGAATAGAAGATTAAAATTACCCAGAGACTGTAATTATAACTCCTGCCCTCTGATCAGATTAAAGTGTTTCCAAAAGGTATAAATGTGGCAGCCATTGTAAAAATATTGTTTTAGTCTTACATGTAAAGAGCTTGTGCAGTTCGCACAAGACTTAAAAAAAAAATTACTTGGTAACTGGATACATGAGGACAAATATTTCTTAGAGTAGCTATGGCTGCTCATTTTCACTCTGTTTTCTTTGTGCTGGAGGGAAATTTGAAACTGGGGTGAAAACAGGGAGGAAGTGGGAACTCTAAAAAGGAAACAGTGCTTGTTCCAGTAGCTTGGGAGGGTATATGTAAGGGAAGCAAATTCCATGACCAAGCATCCAGGCTGAGTCATGGCTGCTTGCATATCACTTATGTCTGACTTTGAAACTGAACGCATTACACACTCTTTGGCAGAGGCATAAATAGGCATAGCCATTTTAGAGGCTAGGCTGAGGACTGTCCTTTGTGTTTTCTCTCATTTTCAATCCCACAGTGATCATAAGGGTTTCATGGGACATATTTCTCATGGCCTAGAGGAATCTGGATAGCTGGCAGTACCGAGGACACCAAAAGATAACCTTGCTGAAGGCAGTGTTTCTAGAGTTTTGCAGAGGTCAGACATGGGTCTGACCCCTTGCTACCTTCCTTGGGAGTTAGACATCACTCTGTGCCTGGACTACAATGCTCCTGCCTGTGTTCCCCCCTGCATTCTGGAGAGGATTGGCAGTTCTCCACCTGGGCAGTACACAGCTGCCAGAAGAAGCAGACATGCTGATTTCTTCTGTGTGGACCTGAGTAAAATGATCCTGCAGGCTGCATGAGAAGAAAATGCGGTAGTATTTGTCAAGGTATTTGTGCAGTCCAGGCTCCTCACAGCATTCCAGCTCTTCCCTGATCGACAGCTACATTAGAAAAATGAGATTTTGAGCACAGCTTTGCAGGCAGTGCAGAACGTGGGTCATGTGAATTTTCCACCTGAGTGTCTTCCATTATCTGTGTTCAGTCAGAGTAAAAGAGAAAGCAAAACTCTGACATTGCCAGTGTTATGCAGATTGTGTTTTCATAGATTTTACTTTTGAGAGTGGAGTGACTTGCCAAACCTCTGATGTGACACGTGATTTGGAGATAAATTTCCATATGCTGTTTAAACCTTGTCACCATCACAGTTCACTTGTCATTTATAAAAAGAATACTCATACCTTAAGTAGAAATATCAACATGTAGAGTTACTACCTTGTAGATACTGTCATCCTGCAGATCTCTTGTCCCAATCCACTTCAAGTTTGTTGCCATGTTAGATGTAATGCCAGGATGTAACAGCTAACGTGAAGTCTATGAATAGGGATTTATTAAGTTCTCTGTATTTCTGATACTTTTACTTTTATACAGTAAAAGAAAGCAGCTGTAGCTAGGTAATTTATTGTTCAGTATCTTTGTGTTTCTGCAGCCACATACTAATTCTTTGTAACATTCTCATTTCACCTTTCCCATCTGTTCTGTAAATATTTGTTATGCCATGATCTACTTCATCTTTGTTTTGCATTAACATTGATTTGGATATTACAGGGTCTCTGTCTCTGAATCTGAAGCAGTACATTTTTAACCTTTTCTTGAATGAGCTTCTTTATAACTCTGGATGTGTCCCGGAGAAGGAGGGACAGTTGCTCAACAGTTGCTTAAGTGGAAGAGACAGTCACATAAAGATTGACAGGAACAAAATAAAAGTCTTGTGAAGTGTTTGTTAGGTCCCTGTTTTTATCACCACAATACTGTTAACATTCTCAGAATTTGTACCCATTCAAATATTGAACTTTGGATTTTCTGTTTTGCTTTTATGACAGCTCATGTGAGACAAGTATGCCTTCTGGTGTACTAAAAGGAATGAAGAAAAAAATCAGTATTTCAGCATTTAATTGTAATTGAATACTTAAAACTACTTTTTCCCTTGGCTTTCCAATCTAGATGCACAGAAAATACTTTTTATCCAAAGGATAAAATACAGCTACGCCCTGAAAGATTATATTTCTGACATGCAATTTTATTGTTCCTCTTGCTTTTGTTTCCTCTGTTAGCAAATATTTTGCACCAGTATTATCTCATTTCTGTCTCATAACTACTGATCAGAATGAGAACTCTCCAGGGAAAAGAGCACTATGCTGGGATGAGGGGAAAACAGGAGTAAGAATATGTTTCTTTATTTAGCCTTTGGGTCCTGGGCATCACTGTAATACAAGAGAAAATGCAATCTAGTCTAGTCTAGTGGGAACACTAGATATCTTCCTGCTCTAAGTCCCTAAATTTCATTGAAAATGGTCTAGATCTGATTTTCTGGCAGTCATGGAACAATTAAGAAGAAGTATGAATGTTAGGACCTTTCCTTTTGCTAATCTAAGGTGCCAAAAGCAATTTAAACTCCTCATGGAAATGGGTCAATTATTTCCTGCCATGTATTTATAGTCCGATAATTATTAGAAGTGAGTTTTATTTATTTAGATTGCCTGAGCAGAAAGAAGCTTTGTTCACAGGATTGTTGTGGGGATGTGAAACAGCCACCTGAATATCTTCAGTTATTTCTGCTTGAACATGAAAAGTCTTTGCCCCTGAAGAGGCAAGCATGTGGAAAAGTCTTTGCCCCTGAAGAGACATATGTGTGCACCATTCAGGAGAGAATGTCTCACCACAAAACTGTGTGGCAGGAATAGGCAGTGGGGCACTTTGTGGGATTGCTGCTCTTAAATAGCTACCAAAGGAAGGAGCAGTTGCATTACCCACACCATAGCTATGCATAATCCATTGTCCTGAAGGCAAAGGAACAAATGCGGAAACTGAGGCAAGGGATATTCCTGGAGGGATGCTTGTTGGGATTGACCTTTACAGGCCAAGGTTAAGTAAAGGATTTAGGACATGAGTCATGGATTCAGCTTTCCAGTGTACCATGCCTGTGTGGGTACAAGATTTCATTGCTATTAGGCTACAGACCCCTCACTATACTGCCCATCTTCCCATGTGGCAATGCCAATTGCATTTCATCTTGTCCTGACTGTCAGTTCATTTTTATGGACATCAACTCCATTTCCAACCCTTTTGAGCAAGGATATGCTGGCTAAAACTTGCTGCCATTGTACCCACAAGGACAGGAACTGGATGGGCTTTGACATCCTGAGGACATGGTGACATGTCTTTGTGTGTTTGATGAGTCACAGGGAGAGCCATGTCAGTGCAGCGCAGGTTTGTCCAGTGCTCAGTGGGATATCTCTGTCTGTGTTAGCAGAAGGAAGTGGGAGATGAGAATGGCTGTAGAAGGCAAAATGAAGCTAAACAACAACCAACAGTCCTGAGCAGTGTTGCTGACAGAAATAAAAGGTGCTCATGTGGGTTTTTCTTGTGAAAATATATGTAGGCCAAAGCAGCTGGTGACTCTAGGGATGAAAGAAAACAGAGTGAGCAAAAGCAATTGCAGGTCATTGTGAAGGTCCTCAGAAGAAAATGGAGAAATGTATGAAAACTTTGGTAACATGTAGACTGTGTGAAAATCCTCAGCTGATTTTAACAGGGTAGATTGACGCTATTGTACACCACAACGGCACAGACTCCGACTTCAGAAGGCTGAAGTTTCCGGGAAACTCTTCCCTTTTATACTATTTTACACAGAACAATTCAGTTGGTGAAACGAAGACAAACTTCTTCAATCACATTGGTCAAACCAGAGGGACATCAAGAAGTAGTCCCTCCTAGGGAAAGAACGTAAACAAATGTTACATTAGAAAAACATGTTTCTTGTTGACAGAAAACTCTCTGGGAAAAGAGTTTCAGAAAACCAAAACATCTCAGGCACAAACAAGGGCTACAGTAGATCATTTTTATGTTTCCATGATGGTATTTCTTTGGAGGTCGTGTCACAGAAAATGAGGCTGCTGTGTAGGAGTCATGTTGTGAGACTCATCAACCTCTGTAAGAGACAAAAAGCAAAGGAAGGGCTAAATAATTGGGTTTCTCTGTGAAGAAAGCTTAGGAAGCTGAAGGGACTGGAAAAGTCATATGTGTGCCTTGGCATTACCACATGGATGTGTCCTCGCTCTGCCGAGACCCTTAGCACCACAGGGCTGCCTCATCAGCATGCGAGTGATGGTCAGTCTCTTGAGGTGCATTGCCTTCACTAGTTCTGGTAGCCTGGGAGCCTGGAATGGCCTGTGTTTGGAAATAATGAGCATATCTGTGCAAGATGGGTGGGTCTGCCTCCCACCTTTCTCTCTCTACAGAATGCAAGCCCACAATTTGCATGCTAGATGTTTCTCAGGGGTCTGGTGCTGGGCTGCCTGAGCTCTTGGGAACTTCATCCCATGTTTTCTGACTCTGACCTTCACCTATCATGAATTTGAGACATCATCATATATGCCCTCTTTATTTTATAACAATAAGGATGACAAAAGAAAAATTAAGGCAGAGAAAAGCTTCCAGTAAGTCATTAGTTTGCAATCATTAGTTTTTTTCTCCCATGCAATGATTGTTTCCATGGAGACTGGAGCAAACCAGTGGCTACGAGTGTGCATTCTGCTGGTCCCTGTTTCCACAGAAACATATACACTGGATTGCCAGAAATTAAGTTACCCTTGTCCAGACAAACAGTGTCACGATTCAGGAGTAACAAGTTTCCTTCCAATTTTGTGATCAGATGGCCAGCCTCAGAGAGTCTGGGTGTGGCAGAGCCTCTTGCAGCAATCCTTTTAACAGGTGCAGTGTGCAAATCCTGAAGAGTTTTGCTGGCTGTGGGGCAGGACTACCAAATCGAAGACACCACAGAACATTGCAGCCTAGAAAAGAGCAGGGGTGTAATATGGTCAGTAACTTGCTGATGGCTCTGCCACCAGAGACTGCCCTGTCACTGTATTTGGAGGCCCCCTTTGGTAGGCTGCAGGAGCAGAAGAGTTGCCTTGCATGCAGGCACAACATATGTGTGCTCTTGTGAAGGGCATCCTGCATAGCCACATTATAAAGATTTCCCAGAAACAAAGGGCTCTTCCCTTCAGAATCTGGGGACAGCTACTCCATTATTTTCACCGCAGAAGCTCTTGGATGACCAAGCAAATAATCTGCTTAGGTTACTTGTGTTTGTCTTGCTGGCTGGTTTTGTACCAACATGGATTTAGGAAGCAGACAGTTGGCTAATGTGAACTTCAAGTTGGATAGGGATTATACTATTGTGTATGACATTGTCAAAAACTAAGTTTATTTAGATGCCAGGTTTGACTTGATTTCTTATCAACCTTATATAAACTGCTTTATATGCAACAGATAGTTAGTAGACAAGCAGATCCCTTGTGTGGCTATAAATGTATGACATTTTCTATTCTTTTGTTTGTAGGATTTCTGTCACTGAAAATTGTTGATTCTGTCTAGAATATACACACTTTTTATTGCAGTTTTTCTACTCTTCAGACAAACTCTAAAATAATGTTCCTGGCACAGCAGGCCACTAGACAAGGGCTTAGAAAATGACATCCACTCTAGGTAACAATGGCTTCAGTTGGGGCATTACATCAATTTCATGTTGATCCAATTGAATTTCTTTAGGAATAAAAAAAGTAAAATATTTTGAGATTGGGAATATGGTTTTAATGTGCTGGATTGTTATTAACAGCCAGATTAGGGGCCATTGTGAGACTAAAAAGTATTTACAGATATAAAGGCTAGAAGACACATCCAGCCCAAACTGCTGCAATAGAGATGATATGCTTTCATCTATTACTGCTCTATATAGGACCATAACCTTGTGGAATAAGCTTCCCTGCCAAGAAAATATTCTTTCTGAATTTGAGCAGGAAAAAAAAAAAGAATCCACTGCTTTCAGAAATGGCTTGTCCTAATGGTTAATCATCCTTGCTGTAACAAATTGTTCCTTGTTTCTAATTTGTCTGGCATTAACTTCCAGACAGTGAGTTTATGCATGGCTTTTTTATCCATTTTAAAAATCTCTTTAATATTTGTGATTTTCTCTCAGTGAATCTGCCTGTACTCTGTAATCAAGTCACCCCTCTATTTTCTGATTTTTTTTTTTGTGGTAAGATAGCAGCTCAGGCTCCTTGAATCACTTACACAATAAGGCTGTCCTGAAACCACAATTTCTTTTCTCATGAAAGTCTCTTCAAAAAATTTTTAACATCTCTTTGCAAGTATAAGGAAATCTTTTTTTAACATCCCTTTAAAAGCAGAGACAAGTGAACAATTTATGGGATCCTGACATTGAACTCATCAGTTATGTTTAGAAAGCTGGAAAGACCTCAGTGCTAAATCCCTCATTCATACACATGGAAACCCATTTACTTGTTAAATATCATGTTGCACTAGGAGCTTGTGTGTAATCTTGTCTGGTGTTAGTCCTGATTATTTTTTTGCCTCCTTTCAGCATACAGTTTGTTGATGTGGCTTAGGTCTTAAAGGTGGCAGATAGTACCTGTTTAAATCAGACAATAACTTATACCTCTTATCTCGAAGATCTAAGTGTTGTCACCCAAGCCTCACTCATTTGTCCAGTTTTTAGAGGAATTATGGGTGTCTAGACATGGGACTTGCTCACAGAGCTGCTGTTGTGGACTCACTGTGGTACTGGGTCTGAGCGACCAGGTGCTGCTTGTCATAATCTGGCTTCAAAGACTCAGTCTTCCTAGAGGCCTGACAAAGAAATTAAAATGTGCATAATACATGTGCTCTATACTAAGGAGTTGTACAGCTGCAGTGCAGGGAACTGGAAATGCTCTTCACATTGGAGTGGTTACCTTCCCTGGAACCATTACTCATTTATTTGCCTTCCCATGTGTTAGGCTGTGCAGCCTTTCATCTTCTGCAAAGAACATTCATTTCTTTAAAAGATATTCATTTTAAGTGGGTGTATTCTATTTTTGACACATCCATTTCATATCATTAGAATATCACCCTGCGGTGCTGGGGTGTATTTATTTATTTATTTTTCATTTTCATTTTCTCTCATATCTGCAACTGGCTGTCACTGTGGCATCTTTCCTCCATGTGAGTCAGCTGGGGAGCTGATTTCTCGAGTCATCTGTATCTTCCATGTGTCAGCTGTCAGCTGTACACCAACAGGGGTGGAACAAAGCAATGAGCTGCAGATTGCTTTGGGGCTCTGCTGATGGGAGAGGCATAGGCTTCTCTCACACCCCTGGGATGCTGGGAAGCTGAGTGGGACAACTAAATGTCCCACTAAACCCACTGATTTCAAGCTGCTGCAACCCTGACCACAGCCATAGCTGATGCCTGGAACTGAATTCGGCTGCCTCATGCTAGGCTTTGCTTAACCACCTGATGGTCAGGAGATGAATGAGGGTGCCCAGTAGAGCAGGAAACCTACCATCAATGCAGAGAGGTGCTCGGGTGCCCTTGAGCCTACTGCAAATGGGATAGAGCCAGCAGAAAGTGGACTGCTCAGGGCTACCTCTGTATCTTGGAGGTCTTTCCCAACCTAAATATTTCCATGACTCCCACATCACTCTGTGTCTGCTTTGCTCCTGCAGTTGCAAGGCCAGGTGTGGAGAGACTCAATTTTCCAGTAAACTTCTTCATAAGGAAAATAACCCTTTCCTTCCGGGATCTCTGGAGTGAACTGAAAAATACCTAACCTGCTGGTTACTGCAGATGGAAGTTTGAGGGCAAGGACCAAACTTGTGAGATTAAACATTTTGTTATTGCCTTTCCAGAGTGGGCTTTTGTTATTCTGCTGGTAGCTGCCTGAACAAGATTCTGGACTAATCAGTGTTGGCTTCGCTTGCTGGCAACAGTCCTTCTGTTCATAGAAATACTGATTATATGACGAGCAGAAAAGAAATGTATTAGAGTCAAAAAAAGGGAAGTGATGGGTACTCTTTGGACCAGAATTTAGAATCTGAATGGGAGAACAGCTGGAGACATTTGTTTATTTTTGTGATGTAAATTGTTTGAAGTATTTACACAGTAAAAGCATAGCAAGAAACCAAATGACTCCTTCAGCTCCAACAGTTGGACAAGTAATTAAAAAAAAAAAAAAAAAAAAGTCCTCCTGTTTTGAGGAGGCTGAAATCTGATCTTACTGTCCTTGTGTTATCTCTCCCTTGACCCTAACCCTAAGATTCCTCCCCTGAATACCCAATAAAACCCACAATCCTGCCCCTGCTCTCCCTCTTCATCCTCACCCCTACCTGCCTGGGGTGGGGGGAATAAAAATGGATTCTCGAGCTTAAAAAGGAGACTCGTCCCATCTGTTTCCCTGCCAGTGGCTGTAACATCCCTGGACACAATGATCACTGTTGCTTCACGCTGTTACAGTTAAATAACCTATTATAAATCCATGGCTACTTTTCTTTTTGCTGAATGAGTTACTAAATGCAGTCTGGTGCTTTTCTTTCCCTGTCAGGTTGCCTTTATGGTAGCAGGGTGATTCAAGCAGCAGGCTGTCTGCAGCCAGCTTGGACTGCACAGGGGAGCAAGACTGAGGGATTCCCAGCCAGGAGAAAGCAGTCACTTTGTTGAAGCTCAATGAACTCCTGTTTGATCAATCTTTGCTAATTTTGAAGGAGCATTATTTGGATCAGGCAAACTGAGGCAGCAGGTGAACAACCTTTAATTTAATTCCTGTTTATAGGACGGCTAATTTGTTTCAGAGTGGGAAAGAAACAAAACACAATGAAGCTGAGTAGGGTGTGTTTGTCCCCCAGGGCCTTCACTCCAGCTTGTTCCAGGTTATGCCCCTTTTTAAGGCTGTCCTTTTGGGTGCAGAACTGACTTCAGGGCTACATAACTAAGAGTGCATACAGCTTTCTGCTGCTGCCAGGAGGGCAAGAAAAATGCTGGCTCCTAAGTGTAGAATCCTAGAAGACAAGGGGGCTCATGTGAGTGCCTCAAACACTGATAGCCAGATAGCTCTGGAGCCAACCATGGACTGTTGGTAATAACAGAACTGTTGGTAATAATAGACTGAGAAAAAAACAGGACGTGGCTGGAGAAGAGGCCATAAGGAGGTAGGGCACGTTTCTGGGACAAACATTCTTTTTCGGGCTCCTGGAGATAAGCACAACACAGCATATCACAAATGCAGAGATGAGGCTGAGAAATGGGCATGGCCCACCCAAGACCCCTGAAGCCCTCAACCCTTTTCCAGAAAAGTCTAGAGGAATGGACTCTGCATGATAATAAATTTGCATAGAAAGTAAAAAGCGTGGGGAAATAATATGTACTCCCACCAAGCCCAGGTGTATAGGCACCCCCAGGACACTCCAGCTCATTTGCCACTTGAGCCAGGACTAGAGATCTCTCTTTCTCTTTACGTTTCATTCTCTCTCCTCTTTAATTCATGTCTGTTTCTTTCTTTCCTTTCACTCTGCTTCTTTATCCAAAACCCACTGCCGTGTGTTCATAGATGATATCAGGGATTAAGTTATACAAATTTCCATGCCAAGAGTGTAGTTCACTAATAGAATTCTGAAAGCTTTTGTGGACCCCCTGACTTTTGTCAATACTTTTGACCATGAGCATTTACGAATCTTGTGTGTTCCCTCTCATTTAAGGGTAGGATGTCACAATAATATAAACATTAAGTACCCATGAAACTGAGTGTAAATACCAGTACAAGTTCCAACTTCTCTGTATCATCTAGCATACAGCCCCAATCCAAAGAGTTTTGTTGTGTCACCAAGTTTCATCTCTGCCCTGGTAGACAGAACATGGCATGCATGGTACAAATTTCACACATCTGCTTGTGGGCTGAGAATTATAATGACACAGCAAACCTGTGGTCAGATCCCACAGCTCTGAGAGCTGTCGTCTGTCAGTCATTACTGCCTTCCCCACTCCAGTGCAGGATGGTGTTTTTCAGCACAGTCTACCCTCAAGGGCAGTTCAATATGCAGAACAGCAAAATGAGTCTGAGACATGAGTGCTGTCATCCTCTGCCAACAGCATGACTGCTTATGGTAGGCACCAGTGGTGGGAATGTCTTAGCCCAGTGCACCCAGAGTCACAGCTCTCCCTGTCAAACAGCTGTTTGTGGGGGTCCCTGTTTGCAGATGACCCTTGTGCATACTTTTCCAGTGATAGCTGATACAATTCACATAAAGCACTGAGCACCCTGACACTGAGCAGGTGTTACTAAGGAAGCCATGTCCCTTTTTGCTCTTGGCTCCAAAAGAAAGTAGTAAGACAGGACACATTAGTGCTGCAGTATGTAGAGGACAGAGTGGTGCCATAGAGCATGGATGAGAGGCTGTTCTGTGTGTAACTGGGGTTCTGTGTTCTCTGTAACTGCAGGGAAGGAGAAAGAAAGTCATGAAGAAACCTGGTGCAAACCTGGACCTAGGCTCTTATATGTTTATATGAGGCATGTTCTAGATACATTGCCAAGGATTACAATGTCTCTGGAGTTTGCAGTAAATTCAGCAGTCAGCCCATTATGTTTACAGAAGAGAATTTACAGTTATTGTGAAACTTCCCAGGAGAGGCTGTTATGTATAGGCTTAAGTTCGTCTTAGTGTGGAAGCAGGGTATAGTCCTCGAAGGAACACTTTTATTCTTTAATTTTTGATGTAGAAACTTCTCTGGAATATATCTGTAGCTTTCCTGGCTTTAGTTTTCTCTGTGCTTTTTTTTTTTTGTTTGTTTAGCATCAATTCAGGGAAACCAGTCATAATAATAGTTTTCAGTTGTGATTTGTGAGTAGAATTGCTACTGTGTGAGAAATATACTAGTATCCTGACAGAAATAAAATTGGTTATATGGTATTATGCAAACTTCATATCTTTGACTTCTTTTCTTTTATGAATTCATCCTATAAAACTTTGACATGTGCTGCCTCCCAGCAGAGAGGCTTCTCTAAAAATTACTAAGTGATATATAATTTTAATCACTTTAGTTACTTCATATACTCACCAGCAAGTCAATAGTTTACTGTCTCCTTGCAAATATGCCTCTACATTATACAAAGTGTCTAGCAAGAGACAAATTCAGACACCAAAAGCTTTTGAGAATGGATTTTTCTCAAGACACCATATATTGATCATTGTTTGCTAGATACATATCAAGAGATGGTTAAGATGTTCTCTGTTACAGAAGAGGAAGAGAAATACTTTAGTTTATGGAAAGACAGGGTCATGTTAAAGAGACTAGTACCCTTTACATCTTTGCTGAATACACCTGCAGAGTAGACATATTTCCGGCACTGATGCAAATGCATTGTGATTACCAGGCTGGGAGGGACACTGTCATATTGGACAAAGGAAAAGAATTCATTTTTGGGCAGTTCAGGTGCAAAGAAAACAGGTGGATAAAAGGAAGGTGAACAACATTTCTCTTATGAGAGGAAGCTGAAGGACTGAGGTGAACTCTGAGCAGTAGCAACAGAGTTATTTTCCCATTTATGCTGTGTGTTTCCATCTGTATACAGAGAGAGAGAGAAACTGGTACTTTTGTACTCCTTTTCTGAAGAAGTCTGCATAGCTTTAACGAATCATTTTATGAGAGCGTCTCAGCCATGATTTACATGTCCAAGTTCACCCAAGAGATCCTGGCCCCTACAAGTCCTGTAAGTCTGTGTTCAGAGCTGCAACAAGGGTTGAGCCTTGGCTAGTTCACAAAGAAGAGGTAGCAGACACCACAGGTGAGTGGTGGCTTGGGGCAGTCCCCTCTATCCCAGGGACATCCAAGTGGTTATAATCAGTCTTACAGAGAGAAGGCTCTTTGCAAGGATGAAGGGTCTCTTGTGCTAGGCAGAGGCAGAAAAGCAAGGTAAAAACCTCACTGAGGCAGCCTGTCCATGTAGTGCCTATCCTTTCTGGCTGTAAAAGTGGAACAACAACTCACAGCCACTTTCTTTGATCCCTTCTAGGTGCTCTGCAGTATTGCATCATCCTCATGTTCTTCTCTGGAAACATCTTACCCAGAACGATCACTTCTTTCTCAGCTGGAGCTTTTTGCTGAAATGGGCAGTGTCCAGAAGAGATGCTGTACAGTATGTTTTTGAACTGGAGACGCTGGCTAGGAAAGTTGTCCCAGCCTCATGGTGGTGATTAAACTGGATGACTGCTATCTGCCCTACAGGTAGCAAATAATGCCTCATTGCCTACTAACTGTTTCATTTTGAACAGCTTCTTGGAAAACTCTGTGGTAGCTATATATAATGTGGAGTGCAGAGGTTTACATTTTGCTCCTTAATAACAATGTGCAAAAGATTTACCAAGCATAGCACTCTCCAGGTCAATTTGTATTTGTTCAGCCTGATGTAGAAAATCTTAAATGCATCTAAATAATAACCATTTGCCATAGTTCAGGCTGTAGCTTTCTGGACCACTTTCATATAAGGCACAGATGTAACAGACAAATCTAAGAGATTCTGGGAAGAAGCATCGGTTGTACATTGGGAACAATTAAAAGTAAGAATGAAAAAATCTCCCTTAAAGAAAAGATTTTGTTCAGAGATCAAATACATGTTGAAGTTAGTATCCATCACTTGCCAGAAGGAGGTCTGGGACTGATTATGTTTTAAGCCAGAGAAAATCCATTCATTAGACATTAGACAGTTTTAAAAATACACTTGATTCTCATGCTCATGCACCAGTCAGTTTGCAGATATAGGTTTTGAATACACCACTGAAAGTGGTGTTTTCACAGCCCATCTGAATTACAGCCTGTTAATTGACTGCAACACCAAGGGATGAGGATTAAGAGAGGGTTTGGAATGCAGAGAAGCAGGCACACCAGGGAGGGTGACAGGATACTTGGTGGAATTGGAGAAGAAATTTCTATTCTGTAGCCCTTTCTCTATTATTTAGGTAAATAGGCCTGGACTGTAAACAAGATAAGGTTCCTGTCAGCCTATTTCAATGCATTTCTCAGTACTGCAGTTAGCCCCAGATGGCAACTAAGTACCCTGCAGCCATTTGCTCACTCCTCTTCCCTATGGTGGGATGTGGAGGAGAATCGAAAAATGGCAAACACCACGGGCTGAGATAAGAACAGTTTAATAAATAAAATAAGGTAGCTATATAACAACAACAGTAAAGAAAAGGGATATAACAGAAAGAGGAATAAAACTCAATTTTAAACAAATTGTACACAATAGAATTGCTCAGAACCCACTTAGGACTGCTCAGTCTATCCCTGAGCAGTAATGGATGCCCTCTGGCCAACTTTCCTCAGTTTATATAGTGAGCATAAAGTTCTGTGATTCAGAATATCCCATTTCAGTTCAGGGCATCTGTCCTGGCCATGCTTCCTCTCAGCTTCTTTGCATCTGCTCACTGGTAGAGCACATGAAACTGGAGAAGTCTTTGACTTAGAGTAAGCACTTCTTAACAACAGCTAAAACATGAGTGTCTCTTCAACATTCATAGTAAATGCAAACCACAGCACTGCACCAGCTACTAGTGCAAACCACAGCACTGCACCAGCTACTAGAAAAAAACAAAACCAAACTATCCCACTTGGAATCAAGACACTCAGGAAGCAAGAAAGATGGCATTCAATGCATCAGACCTTGTCTGAAAACTGGCAGCGACTGTACAGACAAGGGCCACTGAGTTGGTTTGTGACTGTTGAAGAGTTTGACTTATTGTGCCTGTGCTGCTCACAGCAGGAACCTCCTCCCTGGGATCTCCCATCTTCACAGGAGTTTGTAATTAAACTGCCCCTCAGAATTCTGGAACTTCTTCAGCAGCATTCCAGGTAGTTCACCAGTTACAGAAAACCACTTATGCAAAAGCTATTGATTTTAACTGGATGAGCAAAGCCAAGCCCTGGAGTATGGCTCATCATCTCCAGCCCCCTTTGATGGATGACTTAGGCCCAGTTCCACCAACCTTTTCTGGGCTGTGCACCAGTTCTGCAAGTTCATCTGACCTTGCAGCCTTAAATGGGCTGGTCCCTGATGCAGCACTGCCTGGCTCAGAAATCTCTAAAGCCTTTTTGCTATAGTATATATATGTATATATTTGTATATATCCATTTCAATATGTTTCTATTTATATATTTATATTTTATATCTATTTACACATACATATGAGTGTCTAGGAGAAGGAAAACAAAAGCAGCAGAGTAAAGAAGTAGCAAGTCCATGCTGAACTGAACTACAAATCTGTCATCTCTTGTCCAGGTTGCTGCCCTTAGGAGTTGCCAGCATCACTCATCTGCTCTTCTGCTGGGCCAAAGGGACCTATATGTATAGTAGATTATTCCTAGGATTTGATTCCTCCTCAAATTGGTTTTCATTCTCTCCTTCTGCCTTGCCTCCTGCAGAATGGCAGAAATTGGCCTATTGATGTGCCTGAAAAATTCCACAAAGGGTGGCATTGCATTGCACTCAAGGGAGGTTTTGTGCTGTCAGCCATCACTCTGACTAGCTCCCAGTGGGGCCAAATCCAAGCACATGAGAACAGCAGCATCAGAAGAGCTGGTAGGAGTCATTGTTAAAGAAAGGAGAAAGAAAAAAAAACGAAGCCTTTGTCATAGCAGCTGGGTGTCCTCGGTCTCCACTCTCCCAGCTTCTGGATAGTTACATATGGATCTTTGAGCAATGCACAGGGTTCATAAAACAGTAATGTTCCTTCATGAATATTTCAGTATCTCTGAATATACTCTATATGAGTATCTCTGTTTCCTAATTTCTGGATGAAATAGGATCTTACTTTAATTGTTCAGTTCCTAGACCTTTTTTTTTAACAAAATCAGATATTATTATCAATTCCAGCATTTCCAGTTTTTGCTGGGGGAAGAAAGCTCTGGCCTGAGCATCTCCAGTGCTGTCCCTGCAGAATAATTTTCAGTAGCAGGGGAGCCAGTTCTGTCTCTGTCGTTATTGCTGATTTGCATGTCTTGTTCATGGCTGAGCTCTATATCTGCCACTTTTCATGCTGCTTCCATTGACAGTATTATTGTACAGACTTTTCAATACTTCGCCCAGACATTATCGCTTCTAGCAGTGCATGGCTTCCAAGACCTGGCAGACATCTATTGCCTTTTTGTAAGCAAAAATCCATTTCCCCTAATAACCTCTCTCCCAGCCTCTTGTCAGTCACATGGAAAACAATTTTGTCTCTAAGCATATCATTTTTGGTAATCTCAGACTGTTGCTGCTGCTCATTCTGTCTCAGTTTGGCTGTATATGTGTCAATTCCGTTTGTTACAACATGATGGGGCAAAAATTGGTGCTGCTGAAATACCATGTTCAATTTAGGGTTGCAGGGTTTCCTAAATATTTTTAAAATGACCAGCAAAATGAATTTGTCTTCTAGTTGCCATGCTGATACTATGTGTTGATAGAGTTCAAAAACTTCCTCACCCACTGTGTGGAGAGAAACCCATGCACCATGTAGCTTGAAATTTTTCTCCTATTTCACTTAACTTTTAGGCTTTAATTACCTAGGTAAAAGCACTGACCCCCTTTCTCCAGTTCTCTCCTGTAAACCAGGAAATGTAGTGGCTGCCCAAATAAGTCTGGGATGCACTGTTTTGGCTTTGAGCTATGTAACTAGCTTTGTGCTTTTCTCAGCCTCTGTTCTCTTTTTACACCAAATGTTGGAATCCCATGGTACATAATACAAATATTGTCACTATGATCATAATCCACTAGGTAAATTAGGGTCTGTTACTGTGCTTTTACTAATATTTCATAAGTTTGTGAGTGAAATGTAATACCCCGGTTCTGGCTCTGGTCATAATTTCCCCCTCTTCATGCATATCTACGCTATAGCCTGTAGCAAGCAGGATGGGAACATATCAGGGTGCAGGCAGGGAAGGATCAGTCTCAGGCCTGCTTGAGCAGGTCTGCTGGGGAGCAACATGTCATCCCTCTGCACCAGACTGCAGAGTGACACTGACCACTCCCTTTGCAGGACACAGGGTGGAAAGCAGTCATCATGACCTCACCAGATTCCTGGTTATGGTGGAAAGAAGTGGTAGCAGGAGAGCCCTGCACCTTCACTGATCCTTGAGGTAATCCTGTCAGTGTGGACTAATAGGTGGGAACACCAAATCTGTAATTTCTGCTCAGGGTACAAAAGCTGAAGTTGCAGTTGACAATTAAAGACGTGCAAGCGTCTTTGGGCAGGCAGGGAAGGAAGCAAATAATCTACTTTAGCAAGTGAAAGGAGTGCCAGTTTACAGCTTTGCACACACTCTTGCTAATGGCAAACCACAGATCCTGTCCTACCTGTCTCTGTATCATCAGCGGTCTCAGCTGAAGACACAAGAAAAATAGACAAGGACTTCTTGCATGCAAATAGAGTCATTTGCATTCAAACTGCAATAGAGTCATTATTCCATACCAGATCTGACTATATTTTAAAGAAATTTGCTTGAATCCACTGCATCATGAACAATGACATTTGTGGGAAGCAGAGGTGCGTGTGGTCTTTCTGGGAAAAGTTCTTGTGTAAGGACTGGTCCTGCTTTCCCACTGGTTTGCCTTCACGCCCAGACATTTGTGAGAGTTTCAGCTGAGGCCAGCAACGGTGTGAACAACATGGTGCAATTCTCTCTGGGTGACTGGGCTGGCACCATAGAGGCTGGTGCTGCTCCTCTGCATTCATGGTCTTCTTCCTTTGCAGTTTCACTGCATGTGACTGGCTGCAGCCAGCGTGGCAGCCACAGCCTGAAACCTCAGCAGCAGTGTCCCTGTTCACCCACCAGTGCACCTCATCTGTTCCTGGGGCAACGTCCATGTAATTGGCAGGACCAGTTCCAGCAGCCACATCCTTCTCATAGCCAGATCTTTTGTAAGGATGCATCCAGCATAACACAGGTAGAAGCTTCAGCCACGCATGAGTGAAAAAGGTGAAGAGGGTTATCTTTTAATTCTTATAAGAAGGGCTAAGTGAGGTCAAAGTTTATAAAATATGTCAGACTGTTGCTCAGTTCCTACCAGTTGTGGGCCTTACATGGGTGGAGTCTCAGATGTTAGGTATTCCTGTTAGGTGTATAGAGACAGACCCACCACAGCCCAAAAACAAGTGCTGTGGCAAAATTCTAAGAGGTCTGTTGAGAGAGCTGTTCTAAGAGATCATGTTGGTCTGGCACCCATGCCCTGGCTCTTTCTCTATTCTGTGTGAACTCTGAATTTGTGTTAAATCTGTTAGCAGTCCTCTCCTCCTCCTTTTTTTTTTTTTTTTTTTAATCTCTCTATGTCTTCCTCTAGGATATACCATGTGTACAGATAAACTATTATATTTACATTATGTAGCTTATCTGAATAAATAAAGGTGGGTTTTTGCAGCACAGGAGGGATGGTTAGAAGATACTTTCCATGTGGTTTATGGAGAAAAAAGAAAGGCTTAGGAATCCATTTTCCAATAATGACAAATAATTTAATAGTGACCTTAGTGACAATGGAAATGAAAATTAGTATGAAGCTAATGGCCTGTAGGTAACAAATCTGCTCTTTATTTTTTTCTCTCTCTGTTCTGTAACTCAGATTCTCTTTCCTAGTTTCTTTGCTATCCTGCATGCAATTTCTTTCAATTTTGTATTGATGTTAAACATTATGAAGCCTTTGTCTTCCTTCTGAACTGGTGGAAGAAAAAATATAGAGGGAGTAAACAACTTAACTAGGGCTATACTTAAACAGATGTATTTAAACAAGCACCTAGGGTGAAATAATTCCTGTAACAGGATATGACAGGGCCATGAGATTACTTGGAACTGTCTACACAGGGAGCAAATGATAGCTCTCTCTGTCTGAGTTCAGACCTCTTGGGAAGGCCCAGAGACAGGTAGCCTAGATTTGTGGTGGTGCTAATATAGCATAAACGCTTTGGGCTCAGAGCTGTCTTCTAACCAGACACCTCAGACATCAGTTATCTCTGTCAAGTATCTTGCAGAGCATTGTTTCTAGTTTTCTCCCTGCATGATAGATACCCTATTCCCTTATTCCAAACCAGGAGTGACTGAGATCTCTGAATAACTCTGGAATTGCCTTGGAATTGCCTCTGCTGACCTATTCCCCTCCACACACACACACACACACACACACACACACACACACACACACACGCACACTTTCCCTCCTGTTGAAGAAGTACGTGGTGGGGGGGTAGCATGAGGACATGTTACATAACTTTGTTCTGCATTTGTGTTGCTAGTGGTTACCTTCTGAATTCTGGTATTACCATACCCATTTCAAGTCCCCTGACACCTGTACGGTTGAAGTGGAAGGAGGCATTATAGTATTATCACATTAGTCACAGAGTGCATTTGTAATGCACATAGATTAGTAATTAAAAAGGTAGCTTTAGCTGTCTTTATGGGACAGGAAAGCTTGATTTTCCAGGGTCTTCCCTGTAGAAAGAATGCCAGCTGGAGCCTTTAAGGCACCACTAGAATTACACAATGGGAGTCTTCTGTGTCAAGGTGCTTTGAAAGAACTAGCAAACACGAGCATTTTTCTCAAATTGAGTGAGTCAAATTCAGATTAGCTCTGGCATCTCTCTAAGTGGTCCTTCAGAAGTGACTGGTGAGGATGGAGTAACGCACTTCACTCATAAGAGAGAAACAACAATATACTTCATTGATATAAAGTAGTAAGCTAACAAAGTTTAACAGTGAAGTGGCAGTGGTTTAACAAGATTTGATGGCATGGTACACTTGATTATTGATTTCATAGGGACAGGGCTGGACAAAACATTCAGGAAGATCCTGCCATTGAGTCACAAGGTTCAGAAAGGACCCCATTGCTTTCTAAACTTCCCAGAAATGAGTCTAGGTGCACCTGGGTTCAGTTCTAGACCTAGATTTGGTTAACAGTGTATGTGTAAAGGGTTGTACGAACACAATCATCTCTTTATATCACTTAGTTGAAATTCCAAAGTTTAGCATGCTGTTAATTGTCCATCAAGAATGTGCCAAGCAATCTCTCAGCCTCCAAGAATAACCTGGAGAGGTGTCTCTGCTCAAGAGAACATCCTGCTGCCATGCAAGGGAGCTCAGTGATCTCTGGGCTGTCCACTACTTACAGAGTAACTTGAGCATGGAGACAGAAACACCTTAGCAGCAACAGAGTTTCAGCTGGTAGAAACTGTTCTACTGGAATGCTTCACTTCAGTTCCCTTGACTTTACCTTTGCACTAAACATGTCTTCTGCTCTTTGCAGTGTTGAAGTTCAAGGAAGATTCAATGCAGAGACCATGCAGAGACCCAAGCCATAAGCCATCTTTTGAAGGCTAGTCACTGTTTTGACTGCCTGCAGTTGAATTGCTCCCTAAGTCCTGCCAGTGGGCTTCATTTGGTTGGCACAGCACATGGTCAATACATGATGCAGCTGAATTCACCAAGAGTGTCAGTAGCGCTTTGTTCTGTCAGAGGGTTTCTTGCTGTGGTGTTCAGCAGGAAGCCATGTATTAGTGATCTGCTTCTATTTCATTGTTTTATGGTGCTATGCCTGGAATTATCTGCTGTTCACTAATGGTGTAGGACATATTCAAACTGTTCAAACTGTTCTGGTTTCTGTTCAACTCCCGTCTTTTAGATATTTTCTTTTTATGTTGTGAATCACAAATTCTGTGTTCCTTCGTCACATTTACTCTAGCATTGCTTCTGATCCTATTCTAATAAAAAGTCACTAAAGTACTTGAATTACAGCACTTCTTCTTTTCTCAGGTGTTTCATCTGCTCTAGATGTATATAGGAAACTGTTGAGTTTCTAAGTGGTAGTACATTGTGTGTGGAAGAGATCTGATTCCTCACATCTGGGTTTTTCAGGTTCTGCTTGACTCCTGCAGGACTTTTGAGAGGACTGTAAGCACCACTCAAGGCTTTAAGTCTTGTTCTGTAGGTATGCTCACTGGTCAGTGATGCTAGGAAACCTTTTGTGTATAGGGCACATCCCATGACTCAGTATCCTTTGCACAATGCCCATGTTCATGTGTAATGGAAGCAAAGCTGAGGAAGACCTTTGAAGTCCAGTTAAACTCCTGTTTGCTGTAGTTAGCTGAAAGACCAAGAAAATTGTTGGATGATCTTTCAGTGCTGTTCCCAGAGGGCTTAGGAGGTAGCCAGCATGGCTGCTATCCAAGGTATACTTACTGAAGTTGTACTGAGTCTGCTGCTTACAGTGAAATTTCAGGGTCTCTGAGCTGGGTGAAACTCTAACTAGAGTTGCATGGATTGCACTCCCACTGAAGCTGAAGATTTCAATGGATTCAGACTGTTAAACTACATTTAAAGAGTGTAATTTGCACAAATTTTCCACCAAATCGTTTCATCCAAATTGCCCACTAACTTGCCAAATTATCCCGCAATTTATTGCACTAATTTGTGACATTTAGATGGTCTAAAGAAATAGAGAATAAAAATTTACTCTAAGTCTAGAAAAGTCTTATAGTCTAGTTGAATAATGATTATTTGTCTGTTAAATGACGCTAACACTTAAATTTCAAATTATACACAGTTAGTCTTTCCAGTCCATATCTAATTTCACTATTTATGGTGACTTTTTTATATTGAATACCTCTTTCTCTCTGTCTTTGCTGTATCTGAAGCTGACATTACTCAGATTGTAAGGTTGCATTCATTTGCTGTCCAGTAGCTGACCTTGGTGAGTGTTTGTGGTAACCCTCTTATAGTTCTGGTTATATTTCAGTATTTTCAAGTCCTCTGCTCTATTCCCATGCCTGTGTTTCTCTATGCTACATTTTTATTCTAGGTTGATAAGTAGTTAGGCAGAATACCTATTTGCTATTGTTATCTGTCTTTCAAAAGCAGAATTAACATTTAGGGCCCTGTTCCTGTGAAGGCTGAATAATTCAGGCACCCAGCTGCCATTTGTGTTCAACAATTTTATCATTTATCAATATACTTCCAGAAGAAATCAATTAAAAAACAATATAGCTATTCTTCCCACGACAGAAATGCTTTTCCTTTATTTGGTTATTGCAATGCATTATGAAGCATCCTGAAAACCTGTAGTTCTGGAGCCCTTTAAAAATGACTTTTGATGGTATTTTAAACTAATTCAGTTCTCTCTTATGCATTGAAACATTTGGTTTTTAAAAAATTAATAGTTCTCTTCTAGTTACAGAAAAAAATGCTGAGTATCTATCTGAACCACTTCATTTTAAATAGATAAACTGTTCTCATTAGTTTCACCTCTTGTTTCCTTTCTTTTTCCAGTAACCCTCCTGAAACAGACTTGTTTTTTCCTCTTGAGAGTAGCTGAGCTAATAGATTACAAATGATCATACTTAGGATACCACACTTACTGCTTACTGGAGGTCCACATTTGCAGAAAAGTGTGCTATTTTGTCCCTTTCATTTAACAATGCTACTTTTTTTTTTTTTTTTTTTTCCCCTGGAATCTTGCAGGTTTTATAGGACTTGAAATTTTTATTCTGCTTCTTAATTCAGTTGTGTTCAGCTGAATAAGAAAAAGCCAAAAACATTGCAGGATTGTTTTCTTGAAGATTGAAGTGAAAACGAACAGTAGATGTTCAATATTTGAAAAGGTTGAGAGAAAAGCCTTGCTTAGGACAAAAGAGCCATTTTCTGGGAAAGAAAACAGTGCAGGAGCTGCACAGAAAATGAAAGAGTACTAGTTGGATACAGAATACGAATTGCTAAATATCTGCACATCTGGGCAAACCCATGTTCATGTTCAGAGTTACAGCAGCAATAAACAGCTGCAGCTTTGTGCAGGACTATTTTGGGACCTTGCTTCCTCAGACAGAGATGGCTGTTTGCCAAAGCATCTCAATCTAAGATTCTTCCTTAGACATTTGTGTGAAATGGTGGGAAAACACTATTTTCCAGCAAATGGGTTTTAACTTCTTTTGTGTGAAAAGTGCTGCCCTCTTATCAGCTTCCTTATGTTATAGAACCTCTGGTGAAAGCTTGTAAGGTATTTTCCCAGCCTGGATAGTCCCATGGGGAAAATGGGTCGTCTTCCCAGATAATGTCTTTTCTTTCATGGTAGCTATGGTAACAGTGGCACCTGAGCTCAGATTGACCAGAGGAGATGCTTCGTAGGTTATGTTGCCCAAATGTTTTCAGAATTTTCCCATTCATGGAAATTTTCTGCTTCAGGCTACATGAGGGGTTTTTTATTGTTTTGTTTTGTTTTGTTTTGTTTTGTTTTGTTTTGTTTTGTTTTGTTTTGTTTTGTTTTTATTTGGTTTTGGAGTTTTCTCCCACATTTTTTGTAGGGTGAATGAAAATCTACTTCTACTGTCATTAGTTGAAAAAGAAGCTAGCAACGGGTGGTGATTCTATTTGAGATCTGCATGCACATTAACTTAGCAGTAAATTGGTATGCACCTAAGAAAAAGAATTGGCAACTTTTTTTAAAAGGCAAACTGTTCAAACAAATATAGGCTGGATACTCCCCTCAGTGGCACTTCATAAATAGTTTATTACTTTTGAAGTTTAAAAATACCATATCTGGAGCTGTTAAATGTCCTTGATTTCTCTGCTTTTAAGTAAAAGTGCGTATGGTTGCACATCAGCCATCCACTAAGCTCTGATTAATGTGATGTCTAAGACAGTAAGCATCAAAGGGAAGTACTGTGTTTTAAATCACTCTTTCTTCCAACAGCAGAGTTCACCAGTGCCTTGAAGGCTCTGCTGTCCCTCTGGAAAACAAGAATTTCTCTTCTTTCAGTTTTCAGTGATTCAGAAATATCAGTTGTTCATACAATATGCTGCAATGTGAAATGTAGCAAATGAAAATTCAGAAGAGGTTGCTCAAGTCCTGGGTTAGAGCTGCAGTGGGAGTTGCTCAGTATACAGGCGGCTTTGGAAGCTCAGGTGTCCTGACTGCCCTGGGTGGGTTCTCTCTAGACAATGCTGTTCACTCTGTAGCAGAAAGGTACAGTGCCATGGATGGAGTGGGAGCTGCACCAGGGCTGACTGCATGCTCCAGGGAATGGTAGTAGGAAGGCTCAGTGTCTCAGAGATTGTCAACTGCAGCTGTGCCAGAGAACTGGAAGCACATCTCTGGAAAGGTTTAGAATAGGTGATGGAAATTTTATAGTTTAATTATGACAAGGTTTCCTCTTTGAAGAGACCCTGCCCTCAGCTTGGATCCTCATCTCAGACAGGGAGAGAAGATAATAGGTTTGCATTTGAACATTGTCATGGTTGTTATTTGTGCTTATTGAGAGTGCCAGCTGGCTTAGGAAAGGGAAGTGGCCACAGTGCCAGAGTAGCCTGTATAACCATCTTGAATATTCATGAACCTGTGCCCTGTCTGCCCACAGGGAAAGATGGGCCTTGCAGAGGGTCACCTGGAGCTGGAAGGCTGCTCAGGGATATGCTGCCTTCTCTTGCACTGCTTGCTTGTGCTCCTCTGGTGGACCTCCTCCAGCACCCAGGAGAGAGCTGGGTGGGATTGTTGGCAGAAAAGAGGTGTGCCACATGTGTAGAGCAACCCAGCAGAAGGGAGGCAGCTTTTAGAACCAACAAACCACTAAAAAGATAATGAAAGAGGAATTTGTGGCTTTCTCTTAAACTTTGTAACACAGTATTTTTCTTGGGAGATCCAGGTTATTCCTTTTGACACTGAGGTGGGCCCTCTTTTCTGAGAAAGATGGAGGAAGGCACTTAAGCCACTTTATGGAGTTATGCCTTGGCACGACAGCCTCTGGTGCTTTTTCAACTCACAACTGAGCTGCACAAAGAGGATGAAGCAGGGCCTAGCAACTTGCCTGAGCCTTGCTGTTTTTAGGAGTAATCTTTGCACAAACTATTTGTTTATATCCTGCTGAAACTTATTAGTAAGGCTAAGAAACTGTTGTACTGTGCAATAACTCAGTAATATTTGCATTTTCTGTAAAAGCAAGTTCATTTTCTGTAAAACCATTTCAAGGTTGACAGAAGGACTGATTGCGTCTAAAAAATGGATAATTTATTATTCTAACCTGTTATAAAGTATCAAGCAGATGAATTTGCTGTTACCTTAACTCTCTCCCCAGTGCATATGGATTATGATTTAGTATATAATAATGCTATCAGTATTATTCAAATAATACATTATGCTACCACATATTTTGCAAATGTATTCTGGCGATTTGGTGTAGTTATCTCTTGATTTAGCTTTCTTCCATCCCCCAGTTATCTTTTGTCTATGCCCTGCTTACCATAATTATTTGTTCCTAGACTGTGTCTTCTGAGAGGTGGCACTGCACCCAAGGAAGGGAGTAAGGGAGTGCTTCTTGATATTTTAGTCTTTCCAAAGGCTGAGAGAATAAGTGTTCTGTTGGGGGCATGGGGATGGAGTCCACAGTTATGAAGGTTAGGTGCTGATTACCAACACCAGCTGGGCTGTGTGTGCACAGCACATGCTCTGCCCTGAATGAAGAAGTAACAGGTGATGGGGCAAAAGCTGCATATATCTTTTCCCATACCATCAACTGCCTTTCTATCATCTCTCCCTCTCTTTGATCCAGAGGGCAGGGCTATTAGACAGCATCTTCTTTCCTAAGCCTATGACAGCAGTGATGCCCCAAAGTCCTCCCACTGTTTGGGTTTTTTTACCCACCTTTTCCCTTCCCTCTGGATAGTCTTCAATACAGGGAAGGCACACAGGCTTCCAGGTAATGAGGAAAATTTGTTTCAGTTCCTGTCTGGTTAGTAATAAGGGAGTAGGTGTGGGTGGCCTTCACAAACAAACTCTGAAACCAGAGTAGCCTGAAAAAACCAACCACGTTCTGGAAGAATGAGTGTGAGGGCTTCACAAACATCAAACTGCACAAGTTTGTTATAGAATCCAACAGGGTCTCAACTTTTGAGCTTTAGGGAAGAGTGTGTAGGCTTAATAGGCTTATGAGTAGCAACTTTTCTGCCAGGGTGGGCTTTAAGCTAATTTTAATGATCATGCAATAATATTAAAGTGGGAATATGTATTAGGCAGTCTGGGCACCTCAGCCAATTGAGAAAGGAAGAAGGCAACCTGTGGTTGAGAACTTAGGATAAAAAGGAGGCTGCATGCCCCAAAAAACTCGAGAGACTCCACAGGGGTGTGCCCCATTGGAGTCTCCATTTATTTGAATAAAGCTGATTCTTGCAGGACTTCTTTGTCTTCTTTGTGGACATGGCCTTCGGCAGTGTGATTTTCTGCTCAAATGGGGCCTCATACAGGAAAGCTTTCAGCTTCCAGGAGTGGCAGAGAGCAAACAGAGTTCCTGGCACACCCCACCCGCTATTAGATGACCTCTCCCTTCAGTGGCAGCCGGCACTGAGTGACTGATTGGGTGCTTGAGAGCAGCAGAGAGTGACAGACCAAAGGGGTCTGTGAAGAGGTCCACAGGGAGGCACCACTGAAAATCTCACCACAGAGTACAACGGGAATTTTGGGGAGTAAGCATGAAAGGATGCCCAGGGAAGGCAGTGAAGGAAAGATGAGAAAGGATCTCAACAATAGTGATTACGATCATGGAAGACCCCCAGATAGTTCCTTGGGGAGAATGCTGAGGTTCTGAGATAGTTTGTGCATTCCCTCAGAGACAACTAAGGAAGTAATCATAAAATACTGTTATTTTATCTGGCCAGAATATGATCTACCAAGAGGATTTAAATGGCTCCCTTTTGGGACAGATGATGTTAGTCTTTTTCAAAATTTTTCATTGTATTTAAATTATACTGGGAAAGATTTGGTTAAAAGGGAAAGTGGAAAGATATGGTTAAGGCAAATACCAGCAGGAGTCCATGTAGTAAGAAAAAAGAAGAAGGAGGAGAAGGAAGCAAAGAAAAGAATAAGAATGAGGGTTGGGAAGTTTTCCAGTATGTTCCCCCACCTTGTCTTCAAAATCTACAAAAATCCAGGGCTGGCTGGAGATCCCCTGTATCTCCAGCTTCTAGGACAGGGAAAAGAAGGAAATACTGTTCCTACAGCCCCACTCAAGGCAAAAAGTCAGGATACCATATCCCTCTCCAGAAGTAGAGAGGGAGCCCAGTGTAAGACACCGAGTGCCTAGGACGCTGGAGACGGGGATCCACCAGATGCCCCTGTGTCAGGTTCCACTCGGGGGCCAGGGTGAAAGATTTGGGGTTTTAATTGTGCCAGTTACCAATCAGGATAAAAGAGAGGTGGAAAAGGAATTACTCCCATATTTGGATGACTCCATAGGGGTGGGGGAAAAGATAGATGAATATTTGGGAAATGCAGGTCATACTTGGAAAGACTGGGATTTCCTTTTAGGCATTTGTTTCAGAATACAGGAAAAATGGATGATTTGCAGAAAGCTCACCAGCTATGGGAGGATGAACACCTAGAGGCCATGGGAAGGGCTGGGCAAAATTTGCCTATAGTGGCTGATGCAATTCCCCAGGCAGATCCTCAGTGGGACCTGAATAATTAAGCCAGACTGGCCTACATTTGATATTAGAGTGGCTATTTAATTAGAGCGATGAAAACAGTGGTTCCTAGAACTAACAATGCTGTGTTCTTACAGCAAGAAAAAAATCAAGAGTCCTTCTAATTGTCTAGAAAGGACTAGGGATGCCTTGAGGAAAGAAGGAGGGTTGGACCCTGAGGGACCAGCCTTTGATATTCTGCTGAAGGTAAAGTTCGTCAGCAAATCCTGGCTAGATATAAGAATACAGAAATATGGGGAGTGGCAGGATAGGCCCCTGAGTGAGTTGGTTAGAAAGGCAGAGCAGGTGCATGTAAGAAGGGATGAGGAAAAGGCAAAGGTAAGGATAATGGCACAGTTTTCGTAGCCCCTGAAGCGAAAAGTGCAGTGACACCCAGGGCAAAAGGGAAGGGGGCAGTCACCGGGATTTAACAGGAATATATCTTCTTCAGTTGTAGACAGTAGGCCAAGAGAGCATTAAGGATTTAATGTCCTATTTGTAAGAAAGAAGGACATTGGAAGAAGGAATATCCCCAGAGATAACTGGGACCTTGTGAGGAGCAAGTCCACTGGCTGATGGAAATGGATTGATAGGTGTCTTGGTTTGGGAAGACAGGTATCTGCCAGGGAAACTGGGGTTTCCCTTAGAATGGAGAATGTAAACCCCTCACCCCCCCCACCAAATTATAATTTTGCAATTAGGGGCTCTCAGGCAAAGATTTGGGAATAGGAATAACAGTTCTTTATTAGGGATATCAATAATACAAATGTGGTAGAAAAAAAACCAAAACCACCCCACCAAACCAGTAAATAAACAAACAACAATTTTGGAAAGCCCTGACAGAGTCAGAGCTACAACCTGATGCCCTGTTGGTCAGGGTGTGGGAAGCAGTCCAAAAGTAAATCCTCCTGGAGTGGCAGATGTGGTTCTGTTGGAGTAGAGATGATCCTGTAGCCAAAAGGGTCCAGAGATGGTGAGAAGGGGTCTGGTAATGGTGAGATGGGGTCTGGTGATGGTGAGATGAGGTCCAGTCTTCTTCCCAGAAATTGGGGTGAAGCAAGAGGCCTTCCTGTTCCGGAGTCCCAGTTTTATCCAGGTAGGAATAGTTGGCTCCCCCCACTGGGTGGAGCATCTCACAATAGAATGATGGAATGTGGATGTACTATCTTGGGGAGGGTAGGGGTGTCCTAATGGTCCATTAACAGAAAATATTCCCCAAGCAGTGAAAGAGATAAGGAACAATGCCCTACCCGATTTCAACAGTTGGCCCATTATCAAAAGGCACCGGCCCTGCTCCTTTCAGAGTAAACAAGAGATAAAGAAAAACAATTCCTCAACTGCTTTCAGCAGATGAAAATAGAATACACAATCTAGGTTCCACAACCCAAGACAATAGGGATGTCAGGGGCTCCCATTTTACCAAAGACCCACCACACAGGAGTCCTTAATAACAAACAAACTGGGTCTGGGTCAAGAGGAAAGACATTTCCTAGCAGACACAGGAGCTTCTTGGTCTACTTTGAAACTTATGCCGAAGTGGGGACAATTGTCAAAATGGTCTTGGGTTATTCACTGGGTAGATAGATGAGCGACTGTGCCTCATTCAACCACTCCTAGTAGATGTGGAAGACAAATACAAGATGCATGAATTTTTACTTGTTCCAAATTGTGATTGTAAACTATTTTGAAGAGAATTAATGGCTAAATTTGGAATGCAAATCAATATTATAAAAGGTGATACCGAGCCTAATACTTCTGTAACACTGTAACGCTGTGTAAATTCTCTGATTAAGCTTAAGCCAAAGTGAACCCAGAAATGTGGGCAGTCCTGGGGGTATATGGAAAATTAGATACGGAGACTCTTTAGATTGTTTTGAAACAAGCTAGACAAATGGTCTCTAAGAAGCAATGTCCTATTTCTAGAGATGGAAGAAAGGGATTACAGCCTATTCTTGAGTTCTCATTAAAGACAGGTCTTTTGGAGGCATGCATGTATCCCTATAATATCTCCTATCCTGATGGTTAAAAGAAACAGATAGAACCTATAGAATGGTGCAGGACCTAAGAATAAAAAATGAGATTATTAAACCAAGACATGCCATAGTCCCAAATCCTTATACAAACTTGAACCAGGTTCCCTCTTGATGACACTACTATTTAGTACTTCATTTAGAGGATGCTTTCTAGGAATGCCGACATACAGAGTATAGTAAACAGTATTTTGCTTTGGAGTGGGAACTTAAAGACAAAGAAGAGAAAATGGGAAAGCAACAATTGACACAGGCAGACCTTCAGCTGGGATATTTGGTCTGTGGTCAGCTGGCCAGTGGTTTTATTTGGACTAGCCTCACAAAAAATATTGAAAGAATTTACTCTGTTCCCAGGGATTAGGTTACTGCAACATGTGTATGTCTTGCTCCTACCAGGAGAAAAATAGGAAGTGGTAGAAGAAGCCACTGTGGTATTTCTTAATTTTCTAGCTAAAACGGGGCTTAGAGTACCTGAAAAGAAGGTATAAACGGTGGAGAAAAAGGTTAAGTGTTTGGGACATACTTTGACTGAAGGCTTGTAATGTATTGACCTAGAGAGGGTCCAACAAATTTTAGAAATATTGTTACTCAGGACTAAAAAGAATTTGTGTCAATTTTTAGGATTAATAGGGCGTTGCAGAACCTGGATTGAGGACTTTTCTGTCTTAGCCAGATCCCTTCATGACCTTTTAACAGAAGACACACGCAATGTTGTGATATGGACATCAGAAGGAAAGCAGAGCTCCAAAGCTTTAAAATCAGATTAACCAAGGCTCCAGCCCTAGCCCTTCCAGACAGGGAAAAAGAATTTGAATTATGTGTGGGTGTTTAACAGGGCCATGCCAAAAGTATTCTAGTGCAAGAACATGGAGGTACTCAAAGAGAGGTGGTTAATTTTTCCAAAGTATTAGACCCAGTGGCAAGGAGGCCCCATTTTTTGCAATATTGTGCAGCCCCAGCTTTATTGGTAATGGAGACATGAAAATTAACAGTAGAAGGATCTGTTATTGTTAAAGTCTTGCATTCAAGTTAAGGCTTTTTTAACCAAAACAGCTTCTAAATGGATGACCATCATTAGGTTATTACAGTACGAAACTTGTTTAATGGAGCAGGAGGATTTAGAGTTGAGAAGCAGGGAAGAGTTTAACCCTTTTAGCCTGGAGAAGGGTTTAACCCAGCCTCCAGTTTAGCTGATCCCAAAACACCTGAAGAAAATTCATGGCTGTATTCAAGTCATAGATATCCAGACCCCAGCTAGAGAAGATTTATGGGATACCACTGGGACAGGAGATGTTTACTGATGGATCTTCAAGAGAAATAGATGAAAAATTAGTTACAGCACATGCTATAGTAAAAGCAAGGGAATTGCATGATAGAGGGAAGCTACCATCCAATGGTAGCTACCATCAGCACAGACTGCAGAACTGTATGCCTTAGTAAGAGCCTGCAAAATGTGTCAAAGAAAGGTGGCAATATATTTACAGATATGGAGTGGTACAGGTGTTTGGAAAACTGGGATGAGAGGTGTATTAAACCGCAGAGGAAAATGAGGGTTTAATGACTCGCCTATCGGAGGCAGTTAATTTACCAAAAGAGGTGGCAATAATGCATGCTAGGGGACATCAGGCAGGACAGTCAGAGGAGGCAATAGCTAATTGACAGGTGGATGAAGAAGCTCAGAAAGCAGCCCTTTTTCTAGAAGCCTCTAAGATCCTTCTTTTGCTCCCAGTTGCTCAATGGCTGCTGGAGAGACTGTCTTTTCCACCACAGGAGTGGGAGATAACTGAAAATAGTGGAGCAGAGGAAAGAGGGGACAAATGGTTTACAAAGGATGGTAAACAACTGGATACTGAAGGTTTTGGTCCTACAAATATTAAAACAACTCCATGAAGGGAGTCATTGGGGGTCTTGGATGTCTTCCTCGTGATGTATGCTGCCTTGGGTCTTTTTCCTCTGGCAGAGTGAGCTACAGAAGGTAGCTTGGCTTGATATGTGCCAAAACCAATAGGGAGGTTACAAAGAAAACTGTCAGGGAGGGAGACCTTTGGCTGTATTCCAATGTTGATGCTGCCAAGAGGATTTTACTGAAATGCCCCAAGTGGGAAGATTTAAATATCTTCTGGTAATAGTATGAATTAACAGGATGGCCAGAAGTGTTTCCAGTTGCTTCAGCAGCTATTGGATGAGTTATTTATATAATTTTGGAACAAGTAATTCCATGATATGGGATTGTGAAAGCAATAGACTCTGATAGGGGAACTTATTTTACAGAAAATTTCTTCAAGGGGTTATGGCAGCTTTAGGAATACAATGGGACCTCCATACTCCCTGGCACTCTCAGAGTTTGGGCCAAGTAGAAAGAATGGAGAAATAAAGAACAGTCCCCTTTTGGGACTGTTGCTAGAAACTAAGATGCCATGGTTTTTGCCATTAGCTTTAGTCAGAATATAAGCCAGACACAGAGAAGATATAAAATTTTCTCCCTTTGCATTATTGTTTGGGGTTCCCTACCCCGTTAATTGTCAGCCCAGCTGCGGAGCTGGAGACAAGGGATGTATATTTAAAACTGTAGGTGGCCAGAATACTGTCTCTTATGAAATCTTTTCAACAGGAAGCCAAATTAGCACAGACTCTGCTTTTTTTTTTTTTGCTGTTCATAACATGCAACCAAGAGATTGAGTCCTGGTTAAGAAGTGGGTAGAGGCACTGCTGGTGGCAAAGTGGCATGGGCCATTGTTATTGACCAATTGTTATTGACCATAGAAACCACAGTCAAGACAGCTGAACACGGCTGGATCCATTATATTCAGGTCAAGGTCTCTGGAGCTCCAGAGATTTGGGCTTCTCAGATGGAGGAAAAAGATGGGAAAAAGATTGTGGCTAATTCTGCAAAAGTGGACCAGATCAGTAGCCACAGAGCATCTATAAGGGCCTCCCTCCACTTTGGATCTCCAGATATTGGGGGGCTAATACAAGCTGCCACTCTTCCTTTTATGCTAAGTTGTTTCCATGTATTTACATACTACATCTGGTGTGGAGGACAACATGAAAATTAAATTAGTTAATCTTGTTTTCAGATAGATGACAATGGAAAAGTGTTAAAACAAATAACAAAAGAAATAAGGAAGTTAGTGCATGTACTGTTCCAGACATGGAAAAGTTGGGAGTGGGATGTAATTTCGTGGTTTCTTGGTGGGCCATGGATCAAACAATTTTTTTTTTATTTTTATTTTTTTTCTTTTTTTTTTTTTGGGCAGTAACTGCTTTAATTTTTATACCATGCCAAGAGTAAAAAAGTCGAATTAATGATAATTAAAGCTTATAATTACAAGAACTGAGAAATGAGATGAGGAGGGATTGGTAGGAGAATAGCTGTATATGTCTTTACAAACAAACTCTGTAACTAGGTAGCCTGAAAGAACCAATCATGTTCTGGAAGAATGAGTATGAGGGCTTTACAAACATCAAACTGCACAAGTTTGTTACAGAATCCAACAGTCTCAACTTTTGAGCTTCAGGGAAGAGTGTGCAGGTTTAATAGGCTTATGAGTAACAATTTTTCTGCCAGGGTGGGCTTTAAGCTAATTTTAATGATCATACAATGATATGAGGGTACATGTTAAAAGGGGAATATGTATTAGGCAGCCTGTGTACCTCAGCCAGTTGAGAAATGCAGAGGACAACATGTGACTGGGAATTTAGGATAAAAAGAAGGCTTCATGCTCCAAAACCTCCGTAGACTCCACAGGGGGTGTGTCCCATTGGACTCTTTTTATTTGAATAAAGCTGATTCTTGCAGGGCTTTTCTGTCTCCCTTGTGGACACTGGCCCTTGGTAGCATGATTTTCCACACATTAGCGTGGGTTGGTCATGAGTAGGGAAAGGAAATTCACTTCTTTAACTCTGTCAGGGTTGACGCTGTGACCACGTTGCTGGAGAGCCTGTTCCAGTGCCCAAGCACCCTCTGGATGAAGAACCTTTTTCTAATAGTCAACCTAAACCTGGAAGAGTTCATATCATTCCCTTGGGTCCTATAACTGGTGACCACACAGAAGAGATCAGTGCCTGCCCCTCCTGTTCCTCTCACAAAGAAGCTGAAGACTGTAATGAGGTCTCTCCTCTTCTCCACCCTGAACAAACAAAGTGACCTCAGCTGCTTGCATGTCTTTCCCTTGAAGCCCTTTGCCATCTTCACTGCCCTCCTTTGGTCACTCTCTAATAGCTCCTTCTCATCTTGTGGCACCCAGAACTGCCCCCAGCACTCACAGTGGGGCTGCCCCAGTGCAGAGCAGAGCAGGACAAACCCCTCTCCTGGCTGGAGAATGGTTGGCTACGCAGAGTCATGGGCAGATGCCCACACCTGGAGACACATTGTGGACTTGCATGTGCCCCACTTGCTGTGGGGTAACAGATTATGGCCAAAATGAGCTCTTCTTCTCTGGCAGTTTTCTCATAGCAGTCTCATTTGGGACAAAATCTTCTTCAGTTAGAGGTTGGCAAATAACTGTGATGTGTTGTTACTGGACTCATTCCTGCTTGCACTGACCAAAGGTTAGCTGTTCAGAGTATTAGGAGGTACATGCACTCCGTTTTGTTTATTCAGCTGACATCTCTGAGTAGTATCATTATCAGTGTGAGTACCCAGAGTGAGAGCTGCATTATCCACCACAATCTTCCAATATATCAAAAGAGACTTGGAGAGAGATATTTTTAATTAGAAAAGCTGGGAACATATGACAGCCACAAATTAGAACTACTATCCACCATTCTATTTCAGATTTTCCTCTTGTCCAAACTCTGAATGGTGCTGTGAGCCCGTGGCAGTGGGGATGTTGCTTAGAATTAGGCTTGGCTTTTTGTCAAGGAGGGATTGTCTCCTTCCCTCGTGGGATTGTTGTGTGTCTGTGGAGTGCCCTCATTCTCTTTCTGTGCAGAATGGAGGCTGATGGAAAGATCCCTATCAAAACTGTGCTGCTCTGATGTCTTTGCTGCATGTGTTCTGCAAGTTGCACTATCTTGCAACACCTTCTGTGAAAGGAATATAAGCACCTATAGGCTTGAGAGTTGCTGTGTTTTTCTAAGAGTTAATTTATTAAAAAAAATTACATGACCATAATTATAATTTTCAGGAACAGTTCAGAGCTGAGATTCTTTGCTGACCTTTCTGCTTCTTTCCACTGTCCCTGCAGAATTCAAGAACCTTATTTTATTGTACTGAGCAACATATGTTATGTCTGACTAAGCCATGTCAGCATTGTGCTGTTTTCCATTCTTTCCTGGCATCTCTGGGAAAAATGGTTTATGTAGAACAGTATTCCCAACAACCTACTGTTTTCATTTCTTTCACAAAGGTACGTAGTTCTGTGTTTCCTGATGGGATTGTGAGCTGAGGAGGCTTAGGGATACTGATTATTCCCATTATTAGTTTTTAGAAGATCCCACCCACTGAACAGGTTCAGAATAATTTCCATCCATGCTTATTTGGAGCAGGATGGGGTGGAGGATAGCACCATCTCTGGCAGCTGGTGATGCTCTAACCTATACAAACACATTCAGATTTGGAAAAGTCTTATCAGTATGCCTACCTTGGCTCTGGCCTTCACAGCATTTTTGCTTTTGAGAGAGGAATCAGCAACTGGAAATGCAGGTGTGCTTGACTGTTGTAATTGGATGGATAACCTCATTTAAAAATGGGTTGCACCACTAATTGTTTTGTCAACATAGGAGCTGTAAGTAGTTATTGTGCATTTTTTAGAGCTTTGCAGAAGCTGGAAATTCCTCTGTAGTGGTGTGAAAGTTATTCCAGAAAGTGCATATGCTGTGAAGGTTGTAACTTTTCCTTGCACATGATCTGGCCAGGCAGTTTGACAGTTCCAGCAATAATTACATTGCTCTGTGATAACTCTGCATTCTGTTTAGACCCCCATGAAAAAATATTTTACTGTATTAAATGTTTACTGTAACTGAAATAAACCAGATTTAAATTCCAAGATTTACCTGTATTGAAAACACCCCTGTGCTAAAGCAAACCATTGAAAGATGCTTAGACATACCTTGGAGAAAATGGGTTAGGTCATGTTGCCTACTTGACTGGTAATGACTGATTTCTCATGATCCTGAGCTTTGGATTGTCCTTTTTATCAGGCATCATCTCTTTTCAGTACCTCACAATGTGAAAACCAGAGCAAAGCTGAGACCAAGGAAGCAGTAGGTATGTGCTGCTAGGCATAGGGTTTGCACAGAAAGGTGTAGGGAGGGATTTTACTACAAGGACATGCTTTCTGTAGTCATTATCTAGGTGGGCTGCATTTCATTTCTTACTGTCATGGGCTTGTGTTTTCATTAGCAAAAGCAACAGTGGTTATTCGAATGACTTCTCTCCTTACTTTGGCTTTACTCCTCTCTTCACACCCACCCAAGGTTTTTGTTAATGCAAAAACAAGTACTCAGGCTCCAAAATAACCTATAAGCTTACAGGTGATGTCTTATAACCAGCCTTTTCTTGCTGCTAGCTAGGACAGGCTGAGAACTGATACAGCTAGCTGTGATTTTTAATATGCTAATATAGCCCTCAAATGGAACATCCTGTTGGTTTAAAGAAAGTGATTGTTGAAATTATGATGATAATTATGTTCTGCTTATGAAGTATGGGGAGGAGATCTCATGGCAGATGAGATCTTTTTTGGTTCATCTTACAATCCACACTGGAGTTTAATAACATAGTCTCATCACAGTGCAACATGTGTGCCTTTTAGCCCTCCTTGATTTGTCTGTGGTGCTTGTTTATGAGTTAAGTGGAGGGGTGTCTGTGTAAAACACAAAGAATCTTAATGTAAGTTATCTCAGTGTTGCTAAATGACTTAAGTCATTATAGCCCAAGAAAAACACATGGTGCTAATGATATCCAGAATATCATTGTAAATTAGAAATACCCCGAAACTCTACTGTATGCAAGTGTAGTGATATCAGCTGAACTTGGTGACACATAGAGCCCCTTGGTCCTCTCTCACACAGAGCATATAACTGGTGCCTAGAAAAGATAACCACAATCTATGTGTAGGGTAATGGTACTTTCTTGGTACAAGTTCTAGGTTTCCAGTGATATACAAATCATGGCTCAGGGACTTCTGAATGAAGGTTTGGATCCCTTCATTACATGTCAGACCCTCTAGATCTCTAGCAAAGATATGCTAGAGAAGGGTCAGGAACTGCACTGGAAATACTGAAACTACAGTAGAGGTGTAGCAGTATCTACCCCATTATTCCTGGGGCTGTGGAGAAAACTGAAGGGGAAATGCTCTCTTTTAGCATTATCTCCATCTCATTCTGGATAAATCTGTAAAACTGTACTAGGATTTTTTTTTCCAAATGTAAGTTCTCATTGTTTCACCAACTTTGAACATGCTTCTGGGTGATGATGGGAGGACAGGCAAGGGACACATGGTCTTAAGAGGCTCATCTTGGAATAATACATAGAGAAATGCCTTTAAGATTTTGAGAAGAGAGTGAAGACATAGTAGTACTATGTAAAACACTCTGGATTGCTTTTCTTGCAGAAAAAATATTTTTCCTCAAGTCCAGAACTCGAAAATCTTTCAGAGATACTGAAAAAATCACCTAGCATTACGATAGGGCTTCAGACGACAAGAAGAGTGATACTGGCTCTGAATGTGGCCATTCTAATGTCAGTGATGCAGGAATGAGATCATTAGTGGTCTTGATTGTTATTCCAGTCATATAGTCCTCCTTTCCTGTAGAGTGAATATGGTGGCCAAGACTGTTGTAATGAGATCCTGGAAAAATAATGGTGTTTTCTGAACCGAAGTGTAAAAAAGGATCTCCTTCCTTAAGAAGCGGTAGTGATTATCTGCTCTTTTCTCAATCATCTCTCTTTTTTTTTTTTTTTTTGAATATTCGTGTCCCCTGAAGGACAGCACGGAGGCTGCCTGATGATTCACAGTATGTGATTTGTGATCAGACAAAACAGACATAAGTCAAAGAGGAAAAAGAGTAGACAACTGTAGCATAATGTCTGACTAAACCCCTTGGCTGTGTTTCTTCACACGATGAGCCTCTTATACTTGTCAGGAAAGACCTGGCCTTGAAAGAACCACCTGTAGTGGAGGAAAGAGAGCTGCTTCTCCATGCCCACCCACTGGCCTCAGCAGCTGCTATTGTTACATGTAGGTGGCACGAATGGCAGCTCAACCAGTGTATGTGCTGCTGGATGCCAGTAGGTGCCTTGCACAGTAGCTCCCAAAAGGTTTTTTAGTCTCCTGGCTCTTCCAGGATTTTACCACTCTTCACTTTACAGCCATGTGGGAGGTTGGAATGCACAAAAATGGAGGAGCAGGAACCCTGAATATGCTCATCAATTGTGCCCAGTACCTTGGACAACCTATTCAAACAATCTTGTCTTGTTCTCCAATGGAACAGGAGTTTGTTTAAAGGGAAAGCTATGCTTCGCTGTGGTTTGCAGATGACCACAGGATTCTGGAAGACAGAACTTCATTCTTCTGTTTTCTCTCTGCTGAAAGTTTCTGCTGCATTCATCTGCTTAGAAGACATTGTTGGTTCTCTATGGGTGAAGTTTCCTCTCCAGGCAGATGAAGGGTAGGGGCACAGTAGTTACATGTCCCATTACAGAGGAGCGGTGTTCAGCATGAGATTTGTCAGGTAGTAAAACCTTGTAACTCACTTCCTCTGTACTCTCCTTTTCCACAGCGTCCCTCACAGGTTTCTGTGACATGGGGGTGGTTCTTCATTGTGCAATCAGCACATTCAGGTTTCCTGTGAGTATATCCTTCACTCCATGGGCTCTTTGACTTCCATAGCCTTTTTATTAATGGTACTTTAGTATCCCCATTTTTCTAATAGTTTGACTCTCTTCACTGCTCTGCCTTTCTGGTGGCCACTTTGGTCTTCCCTCCACTGTGCTCCATCCTCCTTCTCATTAAAGAAGGCAGCAACCAAAAGATCTTCTTATGACACCCTTTTATTGTTAGAGACTTATGGGGCAGAAATGAAAGGAGAAAAGTCAGCCGAGAGAAGGAGAGGAAAATACTACCTCCAAGCAGAACGTGAGAATGCAGAAAGCCTTGATGGATTTTTATCTTCATTTGGGAGACACTGTTGCTGCTGGATGACAAATGAGAATCTCTCTAAGGGTGAAAATTCTCCTTAGGAGAGCAATGTTTTGTGAGACTTTCCTTCAGATATGTTGTTAGTCTCTTGGTACATCCATCTTCATCTTTCCTTGCTGTCTTCTGAACGGTACAAGAAAGCAAAGGCTTTGTTTCTGACCAGGCAAGAGATCCTCCTAAAACTGGGTGAGGCATACTTTTGGAGATTTGTCTGGGCTTTTGACAACCTCCCATTTTACATGGTGAACAGGGAGGAAATTAGGAGGCACTATCATCTACATTGGAGTAGACATTATTTCTGCTGACTCACCACTGCTAGTTCTCCCCTTCCCCCTGCTCCAAGATATTTTCATGGATAATGAGTGGGTTCCAACAGTTCTAAAAACACAACTATGACTGCAGCAGAGGAGTCTGTTTTCTGGGTACATTGCCACCCACAGGAAATGACAAGGGGTTTTTGTTGCTGGTTTGGGGGTTTTTTTTGAAATTTGATTAGAATCATGGTATACCTCTGAATCAAGTAGACTGAAGCAAGTCCCACGTTTATGTTTGTTGTGTGACTTGTGGTGGCATACCATACACCTAAATCCCCAGACATGTGACTGTGGCTCAGCTCTCTCTGTAAACTCCTGTCCTCTTTTAAGCACTTTTACAACTGCATTATTATCTCTCCCTGAGGACTGGCTCCTGGTTCTCTGGTCACCAAGATTCAATCTTAAAAATTACAGAGTATTATGATCAGCAGTCGCTTTGGAGCTATCAAGGTCTGTGAAGCAAAAGACACGGTGTTCATCTCACTCCAGCCTCTGGAGACTGGAAGAAATTGTATATTACTGAAGGTTGTCAGAGGAAAGGAGCCGCTCAGTTCTGTGTGCACGCAGACCACAGCACAGAAGGCCACACTGGAGGGCAGGGCGTGATTCTGCTGTGTGGGTGTCCATGATTTATGCACCTATACCCTCAGATCTCATTGGCCTTAGCACCTTGTAGGATCAAGAGAACAGAGGCCTTGGTTCTGGATCAGACACCAAGGGATTGGTTCTGGGCAGTGCTGTGCATACACAGTGACATCCAAGCCTAGATGTGAGTATAAATTTGCCCTGAATTCTCTTCCTGTTCCATTCTTGCTCCTGATTTGAGAAAACTTCTACTTGCTCCTCTGATGAAACAAAACATTCAGGCTTTGCACAGTGATCATTCATGTCCTGACCATACCTTTCCCTGATGCCAGGACACCATGGCTTCACTGTGACTTTTCCACATAGCAGCCTCCTGCCTACAAGGGAAAGCAACTCTGTGTGTTCTCTGTGACCTCAACATCTTTGACACCTGCATCAAAAGAGGCATCAGGGCAAGGGTTAAATCTAGGAAACAGAATGAGAGAAGAGAGAGGGAGGAGGAGAGGAGAGAGAGAGAGAGGAGGGAGAAGGAGAGTCTTTGTTAATCATGGCCAAACAGGAAGCAAAAATCCAGGTCTCTTCCTTGGCTGGAGGCTGAAGGATGGGGTTAGGTGTCAGGAGTAAATAGTATCAAGAATAATAACACATCTTGCCTCTTTCATTGCTTTGGGTATCTACAGGCACCCGCCCCCCGGCTCTGCCATGGCTTTTCATGTTGTCAGAAACCTCTGGATGTTTTATGAAGGACCTTCAGAAAACAAAGAAAGGGAGTTCCAAAAGAAGATGGAAGCACTTAGAGAGCTCAGAAGAGTATGAAGGCCCACAAGGCAAAATGTGCATTTGCTCTTTATTATTCAACTGATGATTTTCCATTCCTTAACTGTTCCCTTTCCACAGTCTACTTTTAATAAGAAAGTGAACCACTGGGAGTTGGAAGATGAGTATTTCAAAGATCATGAGTTATGTGCCAAAAATTCAGGAGTTCGTTCAAAATAAGGGGATTAATATATATATATATATATATATATACACATACACATACACATATACATACACATACACATATACATATACATATACATATACATATACATATACATATACATATACATATACATATACATATACATATACATATACATATACATATACATATTTTATGTTCCCATGATTTTCTTTTTGGTATCTGGGTCTGTAGTTACCTGACATTTTAAAGCTTCTCTCCCTACAACTTCAAAGATATCTTCCCCTCATAAAAAATAGGTTTTTCTCCTGAATTCAGTACCTGGGGTTAGAAAATAGAAAAAATAATCAAAGTTAAATATAAAATTGTAAAAAAACCAAACCAAAACCCCAAAACAAAAACAAGCAAAACACAAAAACACACTAAATTTTTTTAAAACTGTAAGTATTCTGACTTGATGACACTAAACTACTGATGATATTATTGTAGAGGTTATGTGTAAGGGTAAGGGTAAGGATATGTATATGTATATGTATATGTATATGTATATGTATATGTATATGTATATGTATATGTACTGGTGGGTTCAGAGCAATCAGTTAATCAACAATCTAAAGCAAACATCTTTTGTAGCTTTGAAATTTGGTGGAAACCACAAATACCTAACAAGTTTCAATTTGCTTGCAAAATCGAAACAGAAGAACTCTGTCTCCGTTTTCTGTAGACCCACTATAAAATAAAATACAGTTTAGCATCAGTGTTCATGCATGAAGAATCAGAGTAGAGTCTGGTATACGTGAGTGATGTAACAGCACATATATTTTTGAGCACTGAGTACCAGGATGCTTTTGGGATTGTGGAGAAGCTGGTGGGAATACTACAATGATGGTGGAGTACTATGAAAGGAGATGCAGGGTCTACAGAAGCCGTGGGAAACACTGAAGGTAGAATTCTCAAAATGCACATGTAACTCCTTGCTCTTGCACAAAAATAAATGGCTTGCTAAGTCCATTCTCTGTCCAAGTGGAGCAATGGGAGGTCTTGGATACATGGTGGTTCTCCAGTTCTTCCCTTTCTTCTTTTGCTGCAATAGGATGTAGGGGCAGAAAAAAAGGCCCAGGCAGGAACCATCTCATCCAGCCCCCAACCTCAGAGAGAGCCAGTACTAGATCTGGGTTTCCTGAGGTGTGTGGCTGTAACATGACAAGGCAGTCTTGCCTGGGGTTATGGTTTCTGAAAACTAGTTACTCATGCTATGGTGAGAGGAGAGAGTTTGCTCAGCAGTGCATCTGCCACACTGATCTACATGTGGGAGCTCCTGCTGCCTCAGCACCGGTGTCCCTATCCACAGAAAGAAGAGCAATATACTTTCCTCTTTTCTGGTATCCTTCCTTGGGGCAAAATGAAAGCTGTGCCTGTTATGTACACAAAGATGAGGGATACTTTTGCAATGCTCCTGTCCCACCTGCAGTGACATTTTTTCTGTCTGTTACAACCCTCTCCAATCTCATTATTTGTACTAGCTGCTTTCACCTAGATTTGACAGAGGACTAGGGTTTTGGAGGACGGCAAGAGAAAAAAAAAAAAAAAAGAACAAAAGGAAAATATAGGTACAGGAAATAGCAGAGAGGATCCCTGTTTGTATGCCAAGCAATAGGAAAGGCAGCAGTGCTGTAGGATCAGCCTCTGCTCAGTGCTAGTGGATTACTGCAAACAGCACTGGTAGGAGCCGAGCTGCAGTCATTCTCCTGTGGGTGGAACCATTTGTATGAAGAAAACAATTGGTATTTTCTAAACAGATTTTTACTGACTTTTCAGATATTGATGGGGATGTGCAATTTTTCTTGTCAATCACTCAGCAGAAAATCAAAACATGGTGTTGAAATTGACTCTCTCCAGGAAGAAAAAATTTAGTTGGACTAGGACCCCATCTATCTCCTTTCCATTGCATGCACTTTGTGTGGCGACAGTACCTTCAAAACAGATGTGTCAACACATCTGGGAGCTTAAGCTGGGTGGAATTGACTGTGTAAAGATGCAGAACGTCAGATTCTTGAGTGCTTGGGAATGTCCATACTTTGTGGTTCTAAATTGTTAGCTGAATAAACAGCATAAGAGATCATAATGGCATTGCATAGGTTTTACACCTAGCACTTACGTGGCTTTTTCCCATCTGAGATTTTACTTTTGTAGTTTAGATATTTTAGTACAATAGAAATATCCCATGGAATTGCTTAACTGTGCTACTATGAATTATTTTCATTAGTGCCTAGGAGTACCTAAGACAATAGCTCTGTTATGTTAGGCACTGCTGACACCTGTTGTAAGAGGAAATACCTCCTACAGAGGTTTTGCAATCTAAATAATCAGTCATGGACTGAGAGGAGAAGGTAGAAGCAAAAACTCAAAGTGCGATTTTGGAGAAACGAAGGAAAGAAATTGGAATAATTTTCATTTTAAAGCATTTGAGATTTTGAGATTTTGAGATTTTCTTGTTTCATCAAAAGAACAAGCCATGTTAATTTCACAGCTGGAAATTACTCAGGGAGCATCCATTAAAATTGCTTTTCTCCATCATCTTGGTAAGGGAATTTCTTCCTACAGGAGGGGGCACTGCCCCAACAGAAGCCATCTCTTGAAGGAATGCCAGTGAGGTCAAGGCCAGCTGGTGGTTTAGCCCACAGATAAGCCCAATTTGGCACATCTCCCACCAGCCCCTAGGTGATATCCTTCCCAATTCTGGTGAGCACACCACACACACAGTCTGCCCCCATGAGTCATATATGGTCAAAATGAGCTGTTAAAGTTTACTTTTCCAATGCTGTACATTTTGAATGGAGGTTTTTCAGAGCTGGTAGCATTCATTTTTTATTGTGGGAAAGTGTATTTTATCCACTTGTCTTGTATGCAAAATGTCTGTCCCACTACAGCTCAAACTTCCATAAAAAATTTACCATGGAACGGAAATGAGCATAAAAAATGTGAGCCTGCACAGATGTTCCTGTGAGCCCTAGCCAGGTAACTTTCAGGGTGTGGATTTAAGGCCTTGGTAGACAAGCCCCCCCCCCCCCCACTCTTCCTCCCCCTTACCTATATGCAAGCAATTTAGCGAGACTCAGCCCTTACAGAGGAGGTCCTCCAGTCATTATGAAAATCAATCCTTTCAGCTGCCTTTGTGAAATTGAGGAGCTGCATGGAGGGGCTGTGTCCCTCCTCCCTGACTGTTTGAAAGGGTTGCTTTAGCATATTTACTGAACTGTTGAACAGATAACCATTTTTAGAAGTAATCCTGCTTGTTCATAAGCCTATTAGACTGTGCTATTTTAAATTATTTAATACAGTGTGTTATATAAAAAAAATACGAAAAGCAAATTAAGTTAGTTACCATAGAAGGTAGCCTCCTGGACTGCAATCAGCGAAGCAGATACTAACATGGAGAAAGGCTCATTAACTTTAGCAGAGACCCTTTCCTTGCAGCTAATAAGTGAGTCATACAGGTACATATTTCTGCAGAAACTAGATCTTTTCCCCATCACAGTCGATCGAACTGCCCATATTTTATAGCCATCTGACTGCTTAGGGGTGAGTGTGTGTGTGAATTCTGTTGTTTAATGTACTTTAAAATACTAGCTTCAAAAGCAGAAGGAAGAATAAAGGATTTGTTTACTCATCAATATTTCCATTAAGGCTGGAAAAAATCTTCTAAGTAGCACAGCAGTATTGCCAGATATTTTGTCATTTAAGGAGCTGAATATAGCTTGTATCATATAGGCTGAGTACTTGTAGCAGAATATCTTTTATCCTGTGATATGGATTTTAATTGTGTATCTGAGGCTCTGATCCTCATGATTCATTAACCATCCCCTCACCTAACCCTCCACTCATTAGCTGCTGCCCTACACCTTTGTAGCTGTTCCCAGCTTTGGGAAGGGCCTGTGATAAATAAGACTGCCCTGTGGAAAAAGGTAAAGTGCTAATGTTTTGTTCTACGCTTCTTTGTGTTTGTGGGGAGCTTCACACCCTGACAGACACCTGATAAACTCTGAGCAAAGAGGTTGATCAGGGCTCTGTGCAAAGCACATCTCATTCCTTACTTTCCTCTTGGTCAAATGTGAGGACTTTTTCTGTTTTATCTTCTCTCCTAATATATTTTCTCACCTTCAAAAATAATAATAACTTTCTGATGTGAGTGCTCACCACCATGTATGCCAGCCAGTCTTCAGTGAGAGAGTTAATAAGAATACATACACAGTAAAACACAAACTTCTGCAAATCTTAGAGCTTGGCCCTCTAAGAGGATTTTCAAACTGAAATGGCTGATTTCTTTGGTTTGCCACTGAGTAAATAAAGAGCATATTGGATTGTATCATTCAGTCTGTGCTACAGCTTCTTTGCATCTTTAGACCCAAATACTCCTTTTGATGTTCTAACACAACACTATCTCCTGAAAGGAGAGCAGATGAGCTTCCATGTTTAGGCTGGCAACTCCAAGGAAGCAATGGTCACAGTGAAGGCTTCATATAGCTGAAGATGAAGGGCACTAGCACTCCAAATTTGACTATTCGTCATTTCGGTCAACCAAAACTGTTGAAAGGTACCTAAAAAGGTGGTGAGGGGGTTTTTGTTGTTTTTGGTGTTGGGTTTGTTTTTTTTGGGGAGGGGGCGGGGAATGTTTGTTTGTTTGTTTGTTTTTTTCTGACAATATAGAGAATTTGAAATTAGGTCCCCTACTATCAAAGTAAAAAAATGTCCTCTACTATCAAAGCACCACAGCTGCACAACACATGGGTCGTCACCCTGCCAATCCATGACTGTCATAGACATTTTGCCAGAGTTAAATAAGTTTGCTTGGTTTGGTTTCTTTTTGGTGCCAGAAGGGGTCTTGGTTTTCTTTTTCTGTAGCCAGAGTGAGCTGAAGTAAACCACGTGTTCTGGCTAGCACACAGAATTTATACTTCAGGTTTGCTGGCATTGTTCTGATGCTGAGGCCCGGGAAGCTGTGGTCTGGGTTGTTTAGCACCTGAGAACTGAAGTGTTGGATACATATCTGAGAGTACCAAGACAAAATAAATCATCAGCATCCCCTCTCTGAATTGCAAAAATAAGAGCAGTGACTGGTCCTTTAGTTGGTATGAATTGAGCTCTGAATGTACAGAGTCCTGTGCCTTATCCAAAAAAAGATGATGGAACTTAGAATGTGTATGTTTTCCTGAGGTATGGTGTGAATAGTGCTTAGAATTTAAACCTCAGGAGACACAAATTGGTCTCACGTACCTAATTGCAAGAAGAAAACACTTCTATAAGCTGTTGGACATCTGTTCTTCCTTATTCTACTTTATATTTTTGTTCAAGACAGAAAATCAGCCAGGTATCACACAAATCATAAGAGCAAGGACAATGCTTTGAGGATCTGAAATTAATATGACTTCCACTAGAGGCAATAGTCCTGGTGAACCAATCAGTGAGAAACAGAAATCATTATCTGAAATTAAAGTTGTCTTTTTATTTCACTGTTCATATAATTTATTTTTTTTGATGCAAGCACTGTCATTCCAGTATGCAAAGTACAAATTAGCCTTTGATCTAGATGGATTATTTCAGCAAACAAATGCATTGCACTCTTATACTTGGTATATTTAGATTAATTAGATCCTCCTTATTTTAGAGAAAGAACTTCTTTAGGCTAAGAAATGCAGTAAAGCCTATTGATTAAATGAGCTCACATATCACATACACATGTGGTTAATAAGAGCCACTTAGTATTTCCTGAGTAGAAAAGAGAATTCAGCATTTTCATGTGGTTTCTATTACTGTCTTCATTAAACATTCATGTAATTTTCTTCCTTTTCCCTTACTTGTCTAATAAATATACTATTACAGCCATTAATTGCCCAGAGTTAAGTTGTTTAAGTGCTATAAGATATGCCAAGTAAATTGTTGGCTCCTGAGGTATTGGTTTTCTGTCTAGCTATCTGGTATTTTCTCAGTCCCTTGAAACTCCAAATTCAATCATCTCTGCAGCAGCAGAAAGGTAATTGAAACATTAGGCACAGCTCAGTCCCCAAGGGAATGAACAAACAAAAGATAGGCAAGCCTACTGTGGCGTTCTACAAAAGGTGGGTATATTCCATATTAGGCGGAAAAAATCTTTACTATGAGAATATGAAAATCACTGCAGTGAGAATTTGTAATGTTATTGGGGTAGTACAAAGGAAATCACATTTTCCCCATTAATTGCATAAACATGATGTTATAAAATAGTTTAAGTAGCCTGGCAGGTAGACAGACACAGCTTGTGGGAGCTTTGAAATCCACAGCTCAGGATCATTCCTGATTTGGGGAAATCTGGAAATGTCAATCCTTACCTTAGATTATTATCCCACAAAACACCTACATATATTTCACTTAATGCTTAGCCCATGCAAAGCACTTGTAGATCTTCCAGAATTATAGTTCACCCCCCCTGAAGGACAAGGTAGGTATGCCAACACATATTAGGAAAAGAGGACAAGAGGTGATTCATGCACAAGTCACCTTGAGGCATTGCAAGAAGTAGGGCTGCTTGCTGCTGTTTCGGAGGGACCATGAAGTGAGAGAGAGTAGACTCTTTGTGGGTAGGCCTAGACAAAATAAGCCCTGAGCTGCCTTTTTCACAGAATTAGAAATAGGAGAATAAATTGTGGTTAGGCAGTGGAGACTCAGACCTGACAAACAGGAAAATGGAAAATGACAAGAGTCTCTGAATGTAGCTCCAGGAAGAAGGAGTGAGATGGTAATTAGGGAGGCAGTCAAGGAAGTGGATGTGTGGAGGTGATTGCTTTCGGCAAAAGGCAACAGACAAGAAGGGGAAGCTGAGCACAGGAGAAACCAAAACCAGGATATGTTGGTCACTGATGGAAGATTAATGAAATTGTCTTCAAGAGAGAACACTAAAAAAGAGTTTTGTTTCCAAACAGAGATGCTAGGTGCCTGCTGACTTCTTCAAAAGGTGAAGCCCTAAATCCACCTGTTTCCTCTGGCTGAGTATATTATATGGTCCCAAAACTACTTTTGCAGGATGACTTTTAGCCTCCCCTCCAGCTACTCCTGCAGTTCCATTAGCTCAGTAGAGGCTGTGCAACAGCTGCAAATAAGAAACAGAGGTGTTTCAGCTTACAGGTATTTCTGAGCCAGTGACTGCCACCTGGGGTTGTCTAGGTGACAGGGAGCAATAGTAAGGCTACCTGTTTGGTGTGACATGGAAGGTTAGTTGAAACAAGCAGAACAGCCCCTTGGTCTAGAATTGTCACGAGCTCCTCACAGGAGCTCACATTTCCTGGAGACTTCATTGCTGAATGAGAAAACATCATTTTTGCATTTGCTTTCTGCTTGGAGACCATTCTGCCTTTGTTGCAGGATGCCCTTTGTGTCAGGGGGACTACACATTTGTATATATTTCCTGAACACTTCAGGAGACATGGCCTCAGTTACCCACACTAAGGCTATGAGCAGTCATGAGCATCTTTGGGGACCAGCCTAGTGGATGGGTCCTAGCCTCAACTCACTTTGGAGAATAACAAACGAATGACACATGTATCATCTCTCCAGACAGATGTTTTGTGATTGAGTCTGTCACTTTGAAACTTTATATTTCTAAATTAATCCCCATACTATACCTCAGCAATTCATGAGCAGAGGTTTTGTCTTTCTCTCTACAGTGATTTTAGGTCTACACAGTGTGGTTTGTAGAATGCTCACAGTTTTCTAGGATTTGTGTTTCACTGTCCTCCTCCCTGGTTTAAAGAGCTTCTGCTCTGGCAAATGACATGTGCCTCAGTAGTACATTACAAAACAGAGCCTGTGAAGAAAATCTGCCCTCATCACACTTTAGGAGGGCCTTTCCCTCTCTCACATTTTGAGGATGTTACCAGCTTTGCAACTACTCTTCTGCCCACAAAACAACCAAGATACCCTTTGGTAGACTGATTGTGATGCTGGAAAGAGGAGAACAATATCATTACATCTCTGTCACTGTCTTGGTGTTTTATAGGAAGGGTATTGTCCTGAACTACAGGCTCCATTGCACTGAAATGTTTCTAAGATCCTCCCACTTATTAACTGTAAAGTCATCTTTTTCTTGCAGAAGAAGGAGCAAAAATATTTTCATTCGTTGAAGCTACTATCCTCTTTCTACTTCAGTTTATCTCCAGTTAATTATAATTTTGTCAGCCAAAATCATTCCTTGGGAAGTAAAGGGCTCGACTTACTTAGCTCTCCCATCTTCCATGTAGAAAATCCCTTTTTAAGAGGCAGGATCCTCTGCAGGTGACCACTTTCCACCTGAGTCTTTACTCAGGCATGAGTCAGCTGTTCCCAAAGTGAGCAGGGGCCTTTTCAGCAGCTTCAAACAGCTGCTGGATCAGATGCTGGCTGAGTGTGCTTGCTGAATAGGAGGGAGCAGGAAGCCTCTTGCTGCCTGTGCTGTCTGAAGCTTGACAAAGCTGAATTTTACAATTTACTCCCTCTCTGCCTTGAACACACTTTTCATAAAAAGCTACACTGTTCACTGTGCACAAGGTATGTTTCACCCAACTTCCCTCTATAGCAGAAGTGTTCTGCTGCAGCAGAACAGCAACAGAGAAAGCCAAGTGGGAAATGGGTGTGAGGGATACAGTCAGATGTGGGTGCAGAGGGAAGTGACTAGGCTGTTCCCAAAGTCCTCTAAGGAACAGAGTGCCCAGGCATCATCCCTCTTCCCTGTAGTTTGCTGACTTCTTTGTCAGGCGTGCTGTGCAAGCAGCATTTCACTGAAAATCTCTGCTTGTGGCCAGAGATTTCTGACATCCCTAGCCTGTCATCATTAAGGTTACAACCTACCTTTTTAATGACGGGTTTTTTCCATCAGTTATAAATATTCAGCAATGACTAAATACTTAAGAATCACTTTTTATTCTTACAAAACTCCATCTTTGCATTTCCTATGAATAAATTAATGTATGTGGGAACTACAGGGATCTTGTGCCAGGAGATCTCTATCACCATGTTCTGCCGAACTACAGAGCAGAGCTGAACATTGTCATGTACATAAATTAGTTTCACATGCAAAAATTGGCAGATGTAACAAATTATTTCTTGAAAAATGCAGCCCAATAAAGCATAGACAACCCCACTGGAATAAGCAGGATCTCCCAAAGCACGTAGCATTTTGACTGTGTGTCTTGGAGCTATCATAATGTAAGTGGAGTAAACATTTGGCCAGTACAGAAAATGGGCATATCTCCCACTTATGAACCCTGCTGTGGTTTCTGCATTCACTCAGCAAGGGCTGTGGGATTGGTTTCCATAGGAACCATGGGAAAATGAAGAAAAAGCACTTACCTGAAACCTAGTTGCATAATATTACCACTGCAAGACTATAGTGAGGCACTGGGTACAGACCATGGGCACTGATCCCTTTGAAGGGCACCTACCCTTTGAAGGGTAAGGTATCCCTGCCATTTCCACAGCACGGGAAGACACATGGGGCCTGCACCCTTGGCTCTGATATGGCTGTGACAGGAGATGGAGCTGCAGCAGTACTGTAACACCCAGAATTACAGAGGCCTCTTCAAACATGAAGCATTCAGCACAGCCCCCTCAGAGACCTCCTGATTTTCAGAGCAGTGTTTGGATGATGGGAGAATTGAGCACGTCCTCAATATTTCCTCTGGATGGGTATGCAAAATGCAGGGGTGTGCAGTCCAAGGACATAATCCCAAGTGGACTTGGTTGCTTCATTTTTGTGATTTTAGTTCCTCTTACTTCTCGGAAAGGCAACTGTGTCTGCCCCTCTTCACTTCCTTCTGCTTTGCTACATCAGTTGAAGGGGAAAGGCACAGTTTCTTGTCTCTCTGGGCACGGGGTCACAAAAACAAGTCTCTGCCTCCCCTAGCCTTAGGCCCAAATGCAGACTGCCAATGGTCACAGCCTGGTGTGGAGAACACATCCTGATGTGCATGATTTAATGGAGCATGTGAGCTTCTTAAAGCTTGGTCCACCACTGGAAACCATCAGCTACCACTCCCCTCTTACACTTCCCCTGTTTCTGACTTTGGAGTCACAGGGATACTTTTCTCAGCCTGCACTCTGCACTGTAAGATGGCAATAAGTAATTCCTTGCCCCTTTTAAGATGAAAAATATATTTGGCACTAAAGTTTCCATTCAAAATTAGCAAGTTTCCTCTGCAAAGCACTATCACTGGTCCAGCAACTTCTTGTGGCTTTCAAAACAGGGCAGTGTATTGTATCTAAAGGCAATATCAGCATTATGGTGACCTTAGGGAAGAGAAAATTTGCTGTGTTCAAAGGTTTCAGAAAGGAATTGATACCTTGTGGAATGCATACAGTAGTCAGTAGTCAGTACAAAGGTATATGTGTAAGGCACAGGTAATCACTTCCTCATAAATACAAACATAGAAGAATGGCAAGTTAAATTACTTGCTCTGTTGAGAAATTGCAGTATTTTTCAGGGCTGATACTGAATCCATTGCAAACTATCTTTGAAGCCTGTTTATGAATTTGAATTTCTGGAATTTGTTTACTCACCTGGACTTCTCTGCATGTGATGTAAACTGGGGAGTCTATAACAAACTTGGCATTTATTATGCAGATTGGTCTGAAAAAGCAAACAAGAATTGCCTGTTTCTTAGTCTTTGAGCATCAGAAAAATAAAACTGTTTTAAAATCCTGGCTCTACTTTTTAAGATCAAGAAGAGTCACTCATAATTTTTTTTCCATCTCATTTCAGTGGAACGTTGCTCTCTGAAGGATATTAAGACAGTGGTGATGACTTACTGTTGAAAACAAAATGATGGTATTTGCTGTCATACCCATCAAAGAAGCAGATCACTGGGACAGCTACTTTGCTTAGACTAGAAAGTAACTAGGCTTGGTTTTATTTGAGTGCCATGTTTCTTTTGGTCCAACAAAAACCTTTAAATGTGCCCTGGAACCTAAAAATGGTCCTGATAAAATCATGGGATATTTGTCTATGTCTTCTTCAAGTGCCAGTAGATTGGGTTGAACTATATCTGAGAACAAAATTCGTGTAATCCAGAATGAGAGAAGTCTTTGGTCTCGCCTATTTCTTTCTCTGCTAGGTTGCTGTACTTGATGATGCCACATTAAGAGTTCTGAAGTTGAAGACGACTATTTATGAAGGAAGGCAAGTGTTCAACGGCTTGAGACAAATTGGTTTGAGGAGTTGTTTCCAGGAGCTATGCTAGAAACTATACTCGTTGGCTCTGCTACCCCTATAAATTGTGGGTAGGCCTTGAATTTTGTCTGGCTGCTGCCAGTGACATTGCACGACTTGGCTTGTTCACTTGCCCTTCTACTTCCACACTCTGCCTACATAAAAATCTCTGTGGGAAAAAAGGTGTTTTGGGCATGGGAGAACTTGGACTGAACACTGCAGCTGCAGGAACTTCAACCCTGATGACTGGCAAATGCAGTCCTGATATCTAAGTGACTGCTTCAGCCCCTCTGCCTGCTCATGTGTCTCAACAACCCTGTTATGCATGAACAGCAAGGCACCCTTCCCTGCATCCTATACTTTGCTCCAGCAGAATCTGTGTGACTGTTCCTGGATGAACGCCTAGATCTGGAGCTCATCGTTATGTGATGAGCCAGTTCTGCCCAGCATGTAGCCTGATGCCTGAGTATTTGGTTTGGGATCCTAGGCAGCAGAGATTTCTCAAGGAGAAAGGTCTACAAAAGCACTTGTCTGCAGCGGGTGATGAATGTTTCAGGAAATTTAGTGTATCTGACTATGCACTGCAGCACCTTTCCCACACTATTTTGGAACTGGTTTTGAGATGGGAGAAAATGGATTTTGCATGTAACATAATTTTGCATATTACTTATAACTGGCATTAAAACACACACATTAGGCAACAGCACACATCTGTAGTAGTAGCAGCCTTTGATTGACACAGAGAGTCACAGGAAGGATGTATCACTCAGAAGGCAAAAGAGGAAACAGAAAGCACTCTGTTGAAATGGCAGAGTAGGGATATATTCATACCAAAAATATCGTTTAAGAAATGGAAATCTAGTTCTTGTAATGCTAATGGAGTGGAAACGAATCTTCTGCTTGTGTCTTACCTGCCAGAGTGGAAGCAGGATAAAAGGAAATTTCAAGAGCAAATAGCCAAGGATACCAAGGGCAATAATAAATTATTTGCTGTATGTCAGAAATATGAAGTTTGCAAGACAGTCAGAAGTGTCTGAACTAGACCATTAGAGTGTGAAATAGACAGTCCGATTGCACAGATGCTAAATAGTATTTTTGTCTTGGTCTTAAAGGCAAAAGTTATTGGAAAATAAGGACTCTCTGTTTATTTTCTGTTACAGTTATAGCTGGTATATATGAACTATGAAGGCAAAGGCCTCAAAAAACCTCAAGACATTCCTTAGTGAAAAGGTACTAAAATTGAGGCAGAATTTATGAATACTAAAAGAAAGAAAGAAAAAAAAAAAAAAAAGTAACTATCTGCAGCCAACATATAGCTGTAGCAGTAGCAGAAGATGTTGGAAGAGAACAGAACTGTACAATCTAAGCAGGCAAGATGAAGGGACCAGACCTCAATGAAAGCTTCAAGATGAAGATGAGCCTATTGGGTTTGCAAATTTTCAGATTCTTTGCTATTCTGTTCCTGACTTGTCTGACACAGATAATTTTTCCCTCTTTCTCCAAAATGCACTGTCCAGAGGGAAAACTACCATTTTTTTGTTTGTTTGTTTGTTTGTTTTTTATCCTTCTATGGCTGGGCAGGTGTGGTGGCTGTGACTAACTCAGAACCCACCTGTATATTCAAGTTGCTTCAGTTGTTTCTTTCATTGTGCACTGCCAGTTTGCAATGCTCTTCTGTAAACTGCAATTTAGCTACAATTGGGTGGCCAAATAGTCATTTTCACTAGGGGCTTTCTGATATTCTTCATAAGGCTCTCCGTGCCTCACTAGTCTAAATCATGGTGTATCATCAGGGAATCTGTCACCTAAGTAGTTCCTTCCTTCTTCTAGGTCATTAAAAAGTACGCTGAGGCACAGTGGCCTAATGCTTCTCCTGACAGCACCTTGCTTTCTTGCTGAAAAATGGCTGGTCTTATATGCTGCTAATTTCCTACCTATTAACCACATTTTAATCTATGACAAAGTCTATGCACCTCACTTCTACTTCTCTAACAGTTCTACTTCTCTACTTCTCTACTTCAGAAATCCTGAGCAAACATCAGTTCTGATGTAATGAGGTTGTTTATCTCAAAGCCTTCGTTTGGGGTCCAGTCATTTATCTTGCTGGAGCCACAAAAACAAAGGCTGAAGGTAGGGAAGGTGGCAAACATGACAGACATGGAAGAAAAGGAATATTGCCTTCTGTGAGATTCTAAGACTGAGGGCTGTAAGGCAACCTCATCTTCTCCCTGTGACAGTGATAGGATAAATAAGATAGAAGTACTGAGTAAAGCCACAGACATCAGGAGCACTAGTAAGACCTGCCCAAACAGTCCATTGTGTTGACTCTCCCTTGCCAGAAGGGCTCAGTTCTGCATCCATGTTGTCTCATGTCGGGAAGGTATCCATGGTTGCCTCCCTGGGTGCCCAACCACCCATCTCCCAAGACTGACCTAACTTTTGTAGGGGTTTAGAGCAGTAGTCATCAGCTGAGGGCTTTTCTGCAAGGCCAAACCGTGGTTTTCCCTGTTTCAGGCATCAACACATCTAACTACTTTGTGCTGCCTTTCCAGAGAGCCTGCATAGCCCAGGAAATAGTTCAGCCAAGTAACTATGTCTACACAGCAAGCTGGCATTCACTTCGAAAAGGCTAGTTTCACCTTACTGACATAAAGATGTCATTTGGAGTCCCTCTTTGTAAAACTCCTCTCCTCTTCCTGGCTGGTAGGAACAGGATCATTAAAATTTCATATTCTGGGCCCCAGGATTCTTCACTCTACTCTTATCTAGGCTTTTCAGTCCTTAACAAGCAAGTAACCAGTTATTTCCCTATGGACAACTTTCTACGTCTTGTTAAATAGCACACTCAAAGATGTGCTGTCACTGAGGTGTCCTCATTAGCCCATTCACTGTGGACAGTGGAAGCAGTCTGACACGCATGACTGGATAGACTGAGATGGTTGCAGGGTTCCTCAGAGTGTTCCCTTGGGCCTCATTTGTGGCTCTGGGAGTCCAAGCAGCTTCAGCTCATGTAAAGCAGGCAAGCTGACTCCTCTCATTCTTCCCCTGTGGCACAAACCAGGCTCTTCCTACGGATAGCACTCCACACAGATTCCATACCAAACAAGTGGGGAAAGATGTTCTCCTTTCCTCTCTGCCCCATCAGGCCATGAAGAGCTGAACTCTACGGGAATGCAATGGTCTGATACGGGATTTATCCTATGCATGCATTGCCTCAGGTTGTCTTGGCAGAGGAGACTGTGGATGGCAACGTGAGGGCTCACTTTGGTGATGTGACCTCAGCCTGCACTCAGAGCACCATTGTGTTGGGAATCCAAGCTCTGGTTTCTGTGTATTTTTTGCTGCGTACTTTTCTTTGACAATTCCTCCCTGCCTAAACTGTGATATCTGCATGAAATGAATGTCTTTCTCTGTGTGTGTGTGTGTAGGCTTGTAATAGCAAGTAGACAATCAGGTAGAAGATCAGTTGTGCATCATATTGTTGCACAAGGTGTGATGTTCAATGCATAAAGATTTGAGTTCACAGCTGATGACTTGCACTGATTCTAATGATAAAAAAAATTACTATTTGGTGAAAAAAACCAAAAAAACCACCAAACAAAAACGCAGGGAGATTAAAGGTAAAGGCAAATTCAACTAAATACTAAAAAAATATGTAAGAAAAGGTTGTATCTGTGAGATATCTGTTGTCCAAAGTGCCTGAGTGCATCTCTGGGATGGGACCAAATGCTATTCAAACACAAATGTCAGGAGACAACTCACCATCCAGTGCAGGGGAGCTGTGGTAAAGAATAGCCATGGCCCCACATACACCCATTACTTGGGAAGCTGGGGCTGGGGTCTGTAAGGGATATGGCAGGTCTTCCCCTGGTGGTCTACTAAGTGATCTGATCCTAGTTAGCTCCTTCTGCCCAGAGCTGATCTTGACCCTTGCAGAAGACTAGATCAGTTCCAGACAATGCCTTTTCTGACCCAACAAACTGACTATTGGAAAAGAGAACTTCAAATGTAGTTGTGATTTTGTCAAGCATCAGGTATTTGTATTTCTTTGTAGTCTGTTGTGAAACTCGGCTCATTGTTTATGTTCTGATTTTGTTTTCTAGAGCTATACTCTGTATGATTCTCATTGTTAACCAAATACACCATAGAATTCAATTTGGCTTCCCCTAAGGAAGAA